>QNQO01002309.1:0-130013 GCA_003290165.1 Berberis thunbergii
TCCAATAAAAATGTACCCAAGAAGCGTAAACTTACTTGGGTCAGCGAGATAGCTGGTATGAGTAATCTTCATCCTTATGAATAAATAGTTACATGTTTTAACATGAAAATTTCATAAACAATAAAATAACACTCAAAGTCTTGTAGTTCTTCAACGAGGCAAACATTTCATACTACTAATTAGGTTTTATCATGCTTACTCTTACAAAGTGAAGGTCGAATGTGGTAAGTCTGACCTAAAAAATTATTAGTAGACTTACCATCCTGCACGGAATAGAAATAAATGAATAAAATTCGTAATTTATCAGTTCTCATAAATATAATTTATTTTCAAATAAATACATATCATACTCATAATCACAATTATTTAAATGCCAACAATATATATTTTACCTTAAGGAAGACATGTAGTTCTCAGAATGAGCATTTAGTTTCTTCCATTAAGGCAATCACGCACATACACAAAAATCTCGCTTCTTTTCCAATCACACTACCTTTCTTGTGTCGAACACACCTCACCCAAGTGTGTCCCCCTTGCCTTCAAAATCACTTGAGAGTACATGTTACAAGTGGGGTGTCACATCGAGAAACATGTCATCTCACCCAAAGTTCGATCCATGAAACATTTCCTAAATACTACACATACTACCGAACTCACATGGAACGACATATCCGATATGCAAACAACTAAAATTATATAACACGTATACAAGCAAATCTATATAACATTTCACATTGGTATTTTCACTGTTCATGAACAGTAAAATGGGTGTGTTTGTCCTACGTGGCAACAATTGTGTACTGGCAGAAGTTAAGTAAAAAAAAAATTTCCCGATCATTTCCTCTTCTCTCCCCTTTCTCCATCTTTTTCTTCTCCACAGAGCTCCTATCTTCATCTCTCACTCCCACAAAGATCCTTCATCTCTTTTCTTCTCTTCTTCTTCTTCTTCTCCAATTTCCTCTTCTTCTTCTTCTCCAATTTCCTTCTTTGAGATAGAGAGAAATTTTCTTTTCTTCTTCCTTCTCCTTCTCAACAGAGAGAGAGAGAAATAGCTTTGATTTGTCTGCAAGTTTGCATCTTTTTTCAAATGGGGTGGATCTGATTCCATCTAAAGGGGTTCTGATTCCATCTTATCTTCCACTCTCAGTGTCTCCTCTCTACCAACAACTTTGACAACTTCGACTCCTCTCTTCAACGCCTCGAAACGAATCCCTGACTTTTCGAATCGAATGCTCGGATCTGCGGGTGAGTTCTTCGTTTTCCATTCGATCTCTTTTGATTTCGTTAATCTTTCCATATTGGTTGCTTAATTTGGATGTGTGTTTCTGATTTGCTAATGATTTGTGTGGTTAGTATGTTTAGTGGAAGTTTTTATTAGGATTTGCAGATTTTTTTTAGGGTTTTAGATTGCAACCTTTAATAAGACATTGAGCAAGGGATTTCATTAAACAAACCTTTGATTTGTCTGCAAGTTTGCATCTTTTTTCAAATGGGGTGGATCTGATTCCATCTAAAGGGGTTCTGATTCCATCTTATCTTCCACTCTCAGTGTCTCCTCTCTACCAACAACTTCGACAACTTCGACTCCTCTCTTCAACGCCTCGAAACGAATCCCTGACTTTTCGAATCGAATGCTCGGATCTGCGGGTGAGTTCTTCGTCTTCCATTCGATCTCTTTTGATTTCGTTAATCTTTCCATATTGGTTGCTTAATTTGGATGTGTGTTTCTGATTTGCTAATGATTTGTGTGGTTAGTATGTTTAGTGGAAGTTTTTATTAGGATTTGCAGATTTTTTTTAGGGTTTTAGATTGCAATCTTTAATAAGGCATTGAGCAAGGGATTTCATTAAACAAACCTTTGTCCATTTTTGAATTGTTAAAGCTACAACTTTTACGGTAGACTAGATATGATGATAAGAGATTCTATTTAGTGGCAGTTATGATGATAATATTAACAGGTGGTATAGATATCATCTAGGGACAAGTTGTTCTTTCACCTACATTAATAAGCTCACCTACATTATTTGGTTGTTCAACAACAACACTTTATAGCATCTCTTCATGTTTACATTAATATGCCTTCTTCTTCTTTTTGTTGAAATTTGAGGTTGGGTTTTCATTTGTTCAGGTTGATTTGGTCTCGACAATACACATTGCTGATAAAGAGTACGTCTCACAGTTTTGATTTGAATGAGCTATGTTTTTGGTTTTGTTTCATTTTGTTCTTGCTTTTAAATATTTGACAGGCAAATATCTCATTTTCTGGAAAATTATTATGAATGGTTGGACATATCCTTGAAGAAAAATACCAGTTAAGTTGTATTTAGGAGATTCACTAGAATGTTAGCTGATGATTGGAAAGGCATATTTATGTTTCCAACTGTTGAATTTGATGCTAAATTGCTACCTAAGAGCACACCTTAAGATTATCTATTTCTGATATCTTGGGGGATTGAATTGTCGATTGGGTATTCGAGATCTATCCGATTGATTTGAGTTTTGTTTTTGAAAATTTGGTTGTTGGGGTCGTTTCTGAATTTTGTGCTTGATTGCTTTAATTTGAACTTGGCTTCTGATTGCCTTCATTTGGATCTCCAAGTGGGTATTTCTCACAATTGCTTTGGTTCTAACAGAGACCATTTGTATGATTTTTTTTAGAGATAACCAACAAAAATACCCCATACTATGTAATTGGTTTCTCAATAGCTATAGTGATTTAGCTGGGAATTGGATGCTTAATAGCTAGAGATCCTAAATACCTTACTCCACACTATGTAATTGGAAGAACAAGTGGAAATCAAAGTGCTCATGAAAAATAAAATAAAAATAAGGTTGGTGGATCCAATGAGTGTCAAATGTTTTTCACATATTCTCCAATGATTCATTTCTGGAACATTGATAGGCACATGAATGGTGGAATCATTTTTGCAATATATGGCTTTTGGCATTTTTCGTTCTTATGTGTAGAATAATGTGGAAATTGATATTTTGTATGTGTTTTAGCAAAATGCCTTATTGTACTTACTACATGTTAGTTGTATTTTTGTTAAAAATGTCCATTATACTACTTTTTAATATTTCAAAATTTATATTGTAATAGGGTCGACTGGATCCTCTGTTAGTTAAGTTGCATTCCTTTCTCATAAACATATGTGTGTGTGTGTGCAATGGTTCCATACCTGCTGTTTTTACTTTTCTGCCAAGTAGATTACCCTTTCTTAATTCTCTTACTTTATGTCGTGACTTCCTTTTTACGAACTTTTCAAAAAATCATTGTTTCTGTTTTGTAGACTTATCGAAAATGAAAATTTAGGTCTAAAAAATGGTATTCTGGATCAGCCATATTACTTTCAAGCTATGGCTGTCTTACTTGCATGAACTGCAAGGTAATTCATGGTTCATTATGTGCAATGCTTCCAAACCTGTCAATTCATAAGAAAAATGTTGTTTTTATTTTTCTGCTGAGTAGTTTATCCTTTCTTATTCTCTTACTTATATGTGTTACATCGAACTCTACTGAGTAGTTTATCCTTTCTCATTCTCTTACTTTTATGTGTTACATCTGAATAATCAATTGGTTGGTGTGTGTTACCATGTAGATAACCATGTGGTCTACATGAAGGTGAGATCATGTAGGCCAATCTAGAGATTGTATTCCTGTTAATCTACAACTAAAAATTGCCTCAAAAGTTCAAGCGAATCATGGCAACAATTCTCACATCGATATATATTGTGTTAACTTGCATCGACGCAAATCTCCATCAATCTGGGGCTTTGTTGATTGACTTCGAATCACGAATTTTTATAAGTTGCATTCCTTTCTCATATACATGTGTGTGTGTGTGCAATGGTTCCATACCTGCTGTTTTTTCTTTTCTGCCAAGTAGATTATCTTTTCTTAATTCTCTTACTTTATGTCGTGACTTCCTTTTTACGAACTCTTCAAAAATCATTTTTTCTGTTTTGCAGGCTTATCGAAAATGAATATTTAGGTCTAAAAAATGGTATTCTGGACCAATCAGCCATATTACTTTCAAGCTATGGTTGTCTTACTTGCATGAACTACAAGGTAATTCATGGTTTCATTATGTGCAATGCTTCCAAACCTGTCTATTCATAAGAAAATGTTGTTTTTATTTTTCCTGAGTAGTGTATCCTTTTTTATTCTCTTACTTTTATGTGTTACATCGAACTCTGACTTTGATCTTACAATTATCGAAAATGAATGTCGTGACTTTGATCTTACAACAAAAAGTGCAGAGGGGGTCATACACCCCCCACCCCAAGTTTTGTATTTTCTTTCTTTAGCTTTCAGTTAAAGTTTTCCCAAAGTGGAGTTGTTCAAACCAATAATAAATAATAAATAGGCAGCATGCATGCTTGCTTGCAGGCAACATGCTTGGTTGCTTGCAGGCATACATCATGCTTGCTTGCTTGCTTTCTTGCAAGCAGACAGGCATTCCGCTTGCTTGATTGCAGGCAGGTAAGCTTTATACTTTTGCTTTTGGAACTTGGTATGCTTAAGGAGACTACTTAAAGAATAGTTGATGAAACCAGTTTGGGTTCACTACTTTTCTTTACTGAGAAGATTATTCAGGTTTATTGCCCAATTTTAGTAAATACTAGGTACAATAAAAAGTGCAGAGAGGGTCACAGACCCCCCCCCCCCCCCAACCCCAAGTTGTGTATTTTCTTTCTTTAGCTTTCAGTTAAAGCTCTCCCAAAGTGGAGTTGTTCAAACCAATAATAATTAATAAATAGGCAGCATGCATGCTTGGAATGCCAGACCTTAATTAGGTATTTTGTGATGTCTGAATTTTAAGCTGATGTAATTCTTGATTTGGTCTTTTTTTTTTTTTTTTTTAATCTCTTCTCCTCACTCTCTCCTTTCATTCTTCGATTCGGTGGAGTAGGAGGAGGGGTGAAGCCGAAGAGGAAAAGTAAGATCCTTCTTCTTCTTCTTCTTCAGATCTGAATAACACACGGTTTGCTTTTTTTTTTTTTTTTTCCAGATCTCTTCGCTCTTAAGACACTTCTTCTTTTTAATTTTTTTTTCAGATCTCTTCTCCTCACTCTCTCCTTTCAATCTTCCATTCGGTGGAGGAGGAGGAAGAGAGGTGAAGCCGAAATAGGTAATTGAGGATGATCATTGTGTTTTGGTGCAATTGTGATTTTGTTGAAGACAGTTTTTCATTTAATTTGATTTGTTGTTTTTTTATTTGATTAGAGACAAACAAAGCATAAAAAAACCCATCATTTCCATGGCAACCTCCGAATTCCTCTGCATCTCATCTCTTCACACTTCCTTTAATTTTGTTTAACCGCTTTGATCATAGCAAAGGTTTCTGATTCCCAAATTGCAAAAAAGCAAGTTGAGGTATGTGGGGATTATAGGTTTGTGTGGGTTATAGTTTTGGGTTTTTTTTTTTTGTTGGTAATTGATTAGTTTGGGTTTGGGTTTTGATAAATTTGCCTTATTGGCGGAGAAGATGAAAGGCAAGAACAAGTATGACCAATAAGCCTACCTGCCTGTTCAAGCATCAGAACACTTCAATGGAAGGTAAAAGACTTTTAAGTTCACTGTCCCTTCCATGAAGTTGGTAAAACACCTATTTTTGTGGAGTTAGCAAGACATTTCATTATCTTGAACTAACATGCTTAAAAATAAAATTTTGGAAGTGTTGGATCTAAATTGCATGTTTTGAATGAACAAGTTACTGTACTCTGGGCACCTTTCAGATTGTAAGGATTTAGAGTTTGTCCAACCTCATTGAGTCCCTTGAGATTAACTTCATTGAATCACCCATCTTTCTTACATTGTTGCTCGGGGAGATAGGAGGATAGATTTATGCCATCCTCGATTGTTTTTTTAAACAACACCAGCTTGAATTTCAAGAAATGTTTTTATAGTCACAAAATTAATCATGGAAATCAGTCACAAGGCAAAATAAGAGATTAATTTGGTGTTTTTTTTTTAAATGGGTTCAATAGTCGTAAGATTCATGCAGCGTCTCTCAATCTCCAATAGTCGTAAAAACCCAATTGCAATTGAAAATATTATGTGGTGTTTATGGCATTGATTGCCATTGTAATTTTTTATGACAGGTTCAGATAGGTTTCAATTTTTAAAAATACAGAGGAAACTCTGTCGAAATTTTGATTTTTTAGTTGTTCATGACATTGATTGTCATTATAGTCACTTATCCTGTTTTTTTTAGATACCCTTATTTTGATTTTGCTCAGTTTTGGTTTTAATTTAAGCTTCTTGAGGATCATTCACCATTTGCAAACTGCATCCATCTTTCTTACTATAAAGAAAGAAAAATAAAATTCTTCTGTAGCTCAAAAACAGTAGAGTAGTAGTGTAGATTGTATGAGAACACTCAAAATAAAGTGATTTGTCTCCAATCTCGAACTCACTTTAGCTCTCTCTCTCTCATTATCAGCTCATCTCTTCTATCTCTCAGCTGTGGTGGTGGAGGTGGTAAGCATCCCTTTCCAAGCTTTAAACTTCTCTGCATTTTCAAGCTTTGATTTCACTTTTGGTGTTATTTTAGCATAAGCCCTAGAGTAGATTGTTTGTTTGGAATCAATTTCAGTGATTTGGGTATCATGATGTTGCATTGATTTTGATCTTTTTATAGACAAACATGCATTTTGATGGAATGAAATCACTCTAGCATTGGTTCCTTTGGGTGTGCTTTATAGTTTCGATTCTCTGAATATCTAAGCCAGGTGTTGCCTGAAAATCATTAGCAATGTATGATAACTTTATTTAAAAGATGCAATTTTTTTCAATTACATTTTATTCAATTGGTAAAGTGAAAGGCACAATCAGATTTTAATGAGGCAATATTCATTAGGCACGGAACTGGATGGACTCTCTCAAAACAGAGCGTACCCTGTTTGCTGCTGCTGTTGCTGCGCTGCGTTACTGCTGCGCTGCGATTGCTGATGCTGTTACGCGGGTTCTGCTGATGCTGCTGCGTTGCGTTGCCGCTGCTGCTGCTACTGCTGCGCTGTTGCTGCTGCTGTTGTTCTGTTTTGCTGCTGCTGTTCTGTTTTGTTGTTGCGGCATTGCGGTGCTGCTGTCTGTCGCAGCGTTGTGGACACGCCCTGAAGAGGCTGTTTTGTTTGTTTTTCTGAGTGCTGCGGTTTTGATTAGCTTGCGGCCAGCTGAAATGCTGCTGCACGCGGTTGGAGAGTGTGTATGCGGGTTGTTTTGGGCAGTTCGGTGTACTTTCGGGCTTTGTCGCAGGAACGCGCGTAGTGCTGCATGTTATACGGCTGCGAAACAGAGATTGCGGGTACTGTCCGGGTTGCTGGGAGCTGACTGTGAGCGGATTTCAGTTGTTTTTGCTTTAAGTTATGTAATGGCTTTTCATTGTTTTTAGTTTTTTTCTCATTTGGCTTTCATACGGGTAACGTCGTAATGTACCCCCGTACCGTTTGTACGTCATAGAGAACTTGCAGTACAAGCATCGAAATCTGGGATCCCTTTTCTTCTTAAGAATAAAATCTCTGATGTACTTAAATGTTTTAGACTGCAATATTTTGATAATTAAATGATACTTTTGGTGTGGAGATATTATGTGGTGTTCATGGCATTGATTGCCATTGTAATTTTTTATGACAGGTTCAGACAGGTTTCAATATTTAAAAATACAGAGGAAATTCTGTCAAAATTTTGATTTTTTAATTGTTCATGACATTTATTGTCATTATAGTCACTTATTTCTTATGACATGTTCAGATAAATTACTTTATTCAAAAAATGACATTGTTTTTTGATATAATGATATTGTGTGCATGTCTCTTTGACTGTTTAATATCATTTTCTACCATCAAATCTCTTTTAATACTGAAAACGTTAATTATATATTGCGTTGAGGCAGCAATTTTTTGTGAATGTCAAATTATATACTTTTGGTGTGGAGATATTATGTGGTGTTCATGGCATTGATTGTCATTGTAATTTTTTATGACAGGTTCAGACAGGTTTCAATATTTAAAAATACAGAGGAAATTCTGTCAAAATTTTGATTTTTTAATTGTTCATGACATTTATTGTCATTATAGTCACTTATTTCTTATGGCATGTTCAGATACATTACTTTTTTCAAAAAATGACATTGTTTTTGGATATAATGATATTGTGTGCATGTCTCTTTGACTGTTTAATACCATGTTCTACCATCAAATCTCTTTTAATACTGAAAACGTTAATTATATATTGCGTTGAGGCAGCAATTTTTTGTGAATGTCAAATTATACGAGGTACAAATGCTTATGACAAGTTTAAATATTGAAAAAATTGGAATCTCTGTCAAAATTTTAAATATTTTTTAATTTTTGTAAAAAAATCATCTTGATATTCTTCTAAACCAAATGTGCTATTCTGTTTGCCCTTTTTATATTTCTTCAACTGCTGCTTTACTAAATCGGCATCAATTTCAGTCAAAACTCACTTGGACAAACATGTGATATTTTTTAATATTGAATTCTTTCCTTCTTATTTTTAGTTAAGCTGACATTTGATGGAGATTAAATTTCTTAGCACATTGGTTGCGTAGATCAGTTTTATTAACAGTGTTTTACTATTCAAGAGTATTAACGTTTACAAAATTCATTCATCATAACTGTTGTAATAAACAATTATGCAAGTGTTTTTAGAAATCGAAACAAAACCCCAAATGTGAGTATTCGACATAGCCATGAAGGTAGGATGTAATTTGCAATAGTGCCAACGGCACGGGTATTACACTAGTTTGTATACAAAACACAGTTTTTTTTCTTTTTTCTTTTCGGAGCTGTGGAAAAGAGCATAAAAGTCAAATAATTCTCAAGACTCTTTTATGCTGACACTTTGTCAACCATAAACACATCGACCAAAATATTTACCCTTTCTTTTGGGAAAGCAAATAACATTTTCAGAAGTAAATTTTATATAAGATAACATGGATCACACTTATTCATTATAAGGATTAGCATGTCAGTTTGCATAACCATAAAATTCAAGTTTATAGTATAATCTCGTACTAAACATGCATTTTAAGTTATAATATAAAAATGCAAATACGAATTTTACAAAATAATACTAATACCCAAGTCATCCAAAAATCTCTTCTTACAATGATATTTACAAATATCCAAAAATACCTAGATTTCTAAAAGAGAGAAAATGGTGAAACTCACTTAACCTCCTCACCTGGTCATAATAGCTTTAAATAGAGATACACACAGTGGCGGATCTATAGCTTGGGTAATTTGACCCCCTTAGGTTTTAAAAAAAATCAATGAAAGTATGTAAAATTTTAATCTTGCCCCCTTTAAAAATTTTATGCTGCCCCTCTTGTCTGAGTTTCTCTCCTCTTGTCTAGTTCCTCTGAGTTTATCTCTTCTTGTTTGGTTCCTTCGAGTTTTATGAGTTTCTGATTTTCTCTGAGAAGAGTTTCTCTCCTTTTGTCGCTTTTCAATGAAAAGCTCTCCCGATTAGAGAAGAGTTTCTGATTTTTTTTCCTATTTCTTTTCTCTTTCTTTAATTTTTTTTTCTTGGTGTTTCACTGATTAGAGAAGAGACCTATCCCTTCTTGTTTTCCACTTTTTTTCCTAGCCGCCAGGCACAAATAATAACCCAACTCAACTAAATCCCTCTATCTTCATTTCATTTCCCCTCTTACTGTTGAGAGCCATAATTGGATTCGAAGATCGACGAATTGCTCTCCTTGACAGACTCACTGTCAGTGACGAAGTTGGTGAACGAGTCGAATCGTTGCAAGGTTTGTCGTTGTCATCGTAGAAGAGATTGTTCAATGATGTTCTTGCATGCTGTGTGCGCGCCCTGATCGTCTCCGTGTTCTTTCTCTGTTGCTTCTTATGTTGCTTCTCATGGCACCTATTTAAAGGTGTGAGATGAGAGATAGGTTTTGTTTTTATTATTATAGTGTGGGCTTGGGATTGGTGGAATTAAAAGAGATTAAAAGTGGGGTAGAAGATTAAAAAAAAAAAAAAAACCAATAGTGAACCAACACTTAATAACTAAGAACCAAAATTTCTTTCAATTTCTCCATTATGATAATATGACAATATAGATGTATTATTATATAAAAAAAAATGAGATCATTACATTATACACGCCATGAAAATGAATTTTGTCCCGAGATTTGAAGAGAAAGCATTAAGTAAATTTTGAAAAAAAATAAAACTTACTAAACTAACTAAGGTTTTTAAAATACAAATTTCAAATTAGAAATTATTCAGGTCTTATATGCACAAAGAAATTCCATAACATACAAAACAACACGCCAAACTTGCATAGACCCGAAACCACCACTTGAGTATATTTATATTAAAAGAAAGAATATAAAAATAACATATTGAAATGTTATTTAAAAAAATATTTATTTAAGGTCTTTGAAAAAATACGGGTGTTACACCTACACTAATTGGGGCGGAGATTGTTCACAGAACCATAGCTTGTCTTTCTCCATCTAGTCACCTAGACTCTCACAATCTATCTTCTATCAATCTGGAGTGTAACCTTGAGGAAGAGGCGACTGCCTCTAAAGGGGTGTCATGATCCTTAGTTAAAATACAAGGGGCATTGGGTCGCCCTGCGCATTTAGAACGCTACGGGTCATTTTCCGTCAGTCCAATTCTGATGTATTTTTCATTTCTGAGATAAAGACATATTCATCTAAAATGGATCGCATACGTAGGAGACTAGGCTACAAATAACGAGATTCAGTGCCAGCTAGCTGTCTGTCAGGTGGTCTTACCTTGTTTTGAAAAGAAGGTACACATTTAAATACTATTAGTTTATGTAAATATTATTTCTACTGCATTGTGGATAATTATTATTCCCATCAAACTTGGTCTATTATTTTTGTTTATGGAGAGCCGAATCTATCCCTAAGAATACCTTTCTGGGATGCTATCTCAAACCTGATAACTCTAATGCATACCCCTGTAATGATTATTGGCGATCTTAATGCCATTGGATCTCAAGAGGAAAAGTTAGGTGGCAAGAGAGTCACGGCTTTCACTGTCAAACATCTTAGGAATTTTATTACCAGTCACAATCTGATAGATCTCCCCCTCTCAGGTTCCAAGTTTACTTGGAATAATAAACTTAAGGACTCCAATGGTATAAAATCTAAACTTGATAGGATTCTAGTCTCCACAGACTGGTCAGAAGCCTTCCCCTTGGCTTTAGGTCGGTCCATTCACACGTCTTCTAGGAATTCCAACACGCTCTCTAGGCCAGATCAAAATTTTGTGTTAAAAACTAAGAGGCTTAGTTATAAACTTTCTAGATGGAATAAGGAAGTCTTTAAGAATATTGAACTCAATATTAAAGACACTAGGAAACAACTAGCTGATCTCCCTCCAATATTAATGCTTATGCTATATTAATCCTGGAGGAGAGGCTTTCAGAATTACTCTATAGGGAAGAACTCTTCTAGAGAAATAAGTCGGGAGAGTCCTGGCTTCAAGATGGAAATAAAAATACAAGGTTCTTCTATCATTCCTCCCTACTACGCAGAAAGCATAATCATATCCTCTGTCTTTGAGACTAGAATAATATTTGGCATTCTACCTAGGATTCAATTGGTCAACTTCTTAACGAACATTTTGGCAATATTTTCCAATCCTCCAACCCAGAAATCAATCAAGACATCGTGTCCTTATTCACCCTGGTGGTGTCGGATACGAACAATGAACAACTTTTGAAGGTCCCGGAAGAGAAAAATATTAGATCCACTATCTTTGGCATTGAAAGCTACAAAGCCCCAGGCCCGGATGGCTTCCATGCTTTCTTTTTTCAACATTATTGGGATAATTTCAAACTGAATGTCATTAAAGTGGTTCGAGATTTCTTCATTACCAAAACTCTTGATCCCAAACTAAATGAAACCTTTATAACCTTGATCCCCAAAGTCTTTAATCCGATTACTCCAGACAAGTTCCGACAATTGGCCTTTGCAATATAATTTATAAAGTCATATCTAAAATCCTTGCAAATCACCTTAAGCTTCTGCTTGAGAACATAATCTCTCCAAACCAAGGAGTTTTCCTTAAAGGTCGGTGTATCTCGGATAATGTCAATCTCGCCCATGAAGTTTTTTTTCAAATGAAACATTTACGTCGGAAGAAACAAGGTTGAATGGCGATCAAGATTGATATGGCCAAAGCTTATGATAGGATCGAATGGACCTTTCTCCTTCAAGTCCTCCACCAACTCAGTTTTGCCAAAAACTGGATCACTCTTATAGAATAGTACATCTCAACGACGTCCCTTAGAATCCTCCTTAATGGATCACCACTGAATGACATCAAACCATCTAGGGGCATAAGGCAAGGAGACCCGCTTTCCCCTAATTTTTTTATCCTTCTAGCAGAGGTGCACTCAATCAAAGACTTATTATCTAAGTATTGCGCTGCATCCGGCCAAGCAGTTAATTATGATAAGACATCGATTTACTACACCTCTAATGTCCATCCCAAGCATACAAAGATGATTAACAAAATTCTTGGCTTAAAGCTGTATAACCCGAAGGATAAATACCTTGGTATGCCTCTGCTTATTTCCAAGAAAAAAGCCCCCGACTTCCAGTTCCTGATCGAGAATATCAACTTGAAACTTTTTGCATGGAAAAAAAGTCCTTTCCTCAGCCGGTAGGACTGTTATGAGCAAGGTGGTTGTCCACTCCATACCCGTCTATACCATGCAAACCTTCTTCCTTCCACAATCCACTCTCACCGAAATTGATAACCTGGCCAGGAATTTTTGGTGGAATGCAACAGAGGACGGGAAAACCAAACACTTCTGTACTTGGGATAGGTTGATTGTGAGACCTTGGAGTGGGCGGACCTCAGGGTGAGGGTTGGAGCCCAATAGGACCAACAGGCCCAATAGGCCTGAGAAAGGTTGGACGAGCTACAAAGGGGGGCATAGTCCCACATCGCCTGGGTGCGGAAGGGGGATGTGCTATATATGTGGGAGATTGGATCCCCATAGTATCACGCATTTTAAAACCATGCGGGCCTGTTGGGCCAAAAGCGGACAATATGATACTGTACGGATCAGGTCATTACAGAATGATATTAGAGCCTGACCCAGCCAGAAGTGTGCCGACGTGGACGGACCTGAGGGTGAGGGTGAGGGTTGGAGCCCAACAGGCCCAATAGGCCCTAGAGAGGTTGGACGAGCTACAAAGGGGGACATAGTCCCACATCGCTTGTGTGAGGAAGGGAAACATGCTATATATGTGCGAGGTTGGATCGCCATAGTATCACACATTTTAAAGCCGTGCAGACCGGTTGGGCCCAGAGCGGACAATATGATATTGTGTGGATCAGGTCGTCACACTCATTATCTAGAAGATCCAACAAGAATGAGTATTCTCTATATGGTTCAATGTCTAGAGAATTCTATACCTTTGTAATACTCTAGACATTTGAGAGAGTTCTAGAGAAGCAAAGATGTGTGGTTGAGATTGCTTTCCTAGAATCCTCTCACCTCCATAGAGCTACTATAAATAGGGGAAAGGTTGTGAAGTGTAGGCATCAAGGAGCAAACAAGCTCAAGTGTAGTAATGAGTGTTGTGAGCATAGTAAGGGTGTGAAGTTGTAAGAAAATTTTGAGAGATTAATAAAATTAGTCTTTCTTAAGTTCTAGTTCTTCCTAAAATTCCCAACAATTTGGTATCAGAGCCAGCTCACCCTATTCATACATAGGGTACTATTCTCACCTTTGGTGAAACACTGTCTAGTCGGAGATCGTTCGTGCACAGTTTAGGACTGTGAAGTAGATTGGTGTAAGATCAAGCTTACTCGGTAGCACAAAGGAGATTGTACCTTGTCACAATGGGAGATTTCATTGGCACAATCGGTGGGCTTACAAAACTCAAGCACCATAATTACAAGAGTTGGCAGACAAGGATAAAGTCATACTTGCAAGGGCAGGACTTGTGACAGGTTGTTGGTGGTAGTGAGACTACACCACCGCCAAAGGAAAATGTTGTCGAATTCAAGAAGTGGGAGATCAAAGCAGGGAAGGCGCTTTATGTGCTCAAGACGATGATCGAGGATGAAATGCTTCAGTATATAGAAGATGCAGACACACCCAAAGGAGCTTGGGATACATTTGCATCACAGTTTTCAAGAACGAATGATGCGTGCTTACAGTTCTTGGAAAATGAGTTGATGAACTCCAAGCAATGAGGTATGTCTATTAGAGACTATTTTCTAAAAATTAAAATTTTATGTTGTGAAATTTCAAAGTTAGACCCTTCCTCCAAAGTTACTGAAGATAGGATGAAAAGAATAGAAATTTCAAAATCGAAGTGGTCGGTTCGGTTTTCGATTTTTATGTGATTTTAACAGACCAAACCGAACCAACTGAATATATATAATAAATAATATATTTTTTATATATAAATAATACAATAGGTTTAAAACAGTAGGTCGGTTTGGTTTTATTTCGATTTTAGTCGGTTCAGTTACGATTTGCATAAATTAGAATCGATTCGGTTTCGGATCGGTTTTGTTAATGGTCGGTTCGGTTTTGATTTGAAAATTTTAGAACCGCCCTACTAGATGCCTATAACTTGGCAAAACAAATATGTGACACAAATCTCCTATGGTTTGTGTGATGCTTTATGCGTATCATGAACTTTATTCACTCGTAAAATGACGAAGTTCCCCAACACGACCCACGAAAGAATCGAATGACATGCTAATACTAATTTTTCCATGAACTAGGGGTGCTAAAGTTTGCCAAGTTGAATACTGCATGTCTCCCACCCATTGGGCTCCAAGTTTGGGTGGATATAAGCCATTAAAAAGTTCCAAGCATTTTGTGGCTCTTTCATTCACTCAATGCACAAATTGGTCCAACTATAAACATGAGCTACTAAAAATTGCATAATTAGACCAAACTAGCTTGGTCTTAGGTCTCTAATTGTTAGAGAATAGAAGTCTTTCTAACCCCATAAAACTTTTAACCTCATAAAACTTACAACACAATATGCTAAAATATATTTTTCTAACAATAGGATGTATTTTCTAATACTGAACGATATTTTCCTAACAATATGATGTATTGACTTCTATTCTCTAACAAAACTAGATAGTATTTATAGGGTGAGATGGGTGTTGATAAGATGAAACGAAACACTGATGTTCGGATGATGCACCTTGTTTACTTGACAAGTATTAGAGACTTGGGAGGTGCTAGCAAGACTTCATTAATTACTTTGCGTCACTTAATCTCTTGTGTTGCTATTTTTGAGTTCTGTTTTGTAGACTTGTGAAGGTAGAAGACAACCTGATTGATCATCTGACCTCTCTTATCTAAATCTCCGTTGACTGTTGATGTATCATGTGTTTAGCAAAAATGTTGCATTTGTGTGATGTGAACACATTCTTACAAGTCTTTTAGGATGAAATTTGTAATGTTGAATATACTTTCAACTTATAAAGAGAAGATTTGGCTTTTAGAACTTATGTCATCTGTGTCAATACACTCTCTTATCAGCTAAAATCATGTGCACCAGTCATCTGTGCAGCGCCAGCAATTGTTTCCATATAAACTTCGATGTGCCATGAGAGCATATTCAATGAAAGAGGTAATATAAGCTTTGTGAAATGAAAAAAAATTCCACTTTGAGTTCTTGTGTATATATATACTTTATGGGCTTAAGTAGTTCGGACTTTAGGTTTATGTTATCAGTTTTTTTTTTTTTTTGGCCAAATCAAGATCCATACCAGACCCCTTTTTACGCTCTATTTCATATATGTTGTATATCCATAAGTTGTGGATCAATGTACAATTTAAGACTCCTCGAAACAACTACATGATTGTTCCTCCCTAGTTTATCCACTCAATCATATTTATCTGACCCTTATTACAATTCCATTAATATCAATAGATCAGATCCTTATGTAACAATATTCGATTGCTTCATCAGTATTCAGTAGAGAATTTTCTCCTTACAGGCGAAACACAACCCTGTAATCTGTACTAGCAGGACAGGAGAAAGGCTTGGTTTGATCGTCTCCATAGGTAAAAACATCTGGGCACCTATCCTTGAAGAACTTTGAGGTCTGTGAAGATTGCCATGGTTAATGGACTTTTTTAGAGGCTTTTTATGTGTGAATTATGTTTTTTTTTTTTTTTTTTTTTTTGTGTTGGTATAAAACCCAATGCATGTGGGTTAAACCACCACAAATTTAACCATTCAATCAGGCTATCATTGGCATGTGTGAATTATGTTGTAATCAGGTAATAAAATGATCGGTATTTATAAAGGAAGAACTGACTTGAGATGGAAGTTCACGCAATTAACCTATGGTGCTAAATCGAAGTGATAATCATAGTATCCATGACCTTCAACAAGAATACAAAACCATGCATTTGATTGATTACAGACCTAAACATGCTGGTCGCAACCCAGACCTAGCTAGTTTGGACTAATTATGCAATTTAGCTGGCTCTGTCCAAGGACGTCTGCTGGGTCTTTTTTAGCAGCTCATGTTTATAGTTGGGCCAATTTGTGTATTGAGTGAATGAAAGAACCACAAAATGTTTGGAACTTTTTAATGGCTTATATCCACCCAAACTTAGTTAGAACTCAATGGATGGGAGACATGGAGTATTCAACTTGGCAAACTTTAACACCCCTAGTTCATGGGAAAATGGGGTAACAAAATTAGCATTAGCATGTCAATCGATTCTTTCGTGGGTCGTGTTGGGGCACTTCTTCATTGTACGAGTGAATAAAATTTATGATACACATAAAGCATCACACAAACCATAGGAGATTTGTGTCACATACTTGTTTTGCCAAGTTATAGGCATCTATGCGGCATTTGCTTAGATTTTTTATTTGGTAAATTGCATACGTTAAGTGCATAGTCTGTTATCTGGTGAATCGTTTTTCAGGGTAAAAAGGAAAACTTTGACGTGGAACCTGGAAATTCTATGGACTCTTGAAGAAAATTTCAAAACTAGATTCAACTAGTCTATTGTGTACGCGGGGAGTGTTTCCTCTTCATAATTTCTTATCCATCTAAGTACATGTTCGAATCAGATTGGTGTTTCCCTTTAAATTGTTTACAAATTATTGCAGCCTAACAACTTAGGAGACAAATTTTCACTCCCATGTAGAAATTTCAGAATACATTTATTTACAGGATGAAACCCCACCTTAGTAAACATTCGTATTCATTCAACTCAATTGGAGAATCATAAAATGGTTTAATATAAACGGTTCTATTTCACCAGTAACTTGACAATTCATAGCTAATGGATTAGCAATTTAAACTGTGATTTTGAACATTTGTTTAAGTGATTCACAGCCATAAAATATCAACTCATCTTGAATTTTGTATTGGTGAGACTAATCTAATTGTCAATATAGAGATTTCTAGGATGTTTATACGTTTTGTATAATGCAAAACATTATCCAAACGCCACCCATGTGATCGATCAACAATTCTATTATTTATGAACAGATCATATAGGCGACCATAAGATTTATAATTTTATGTGAAAGCCAAACTAGATTATATGAAATTATGCATTTTTGTGGAGGCCAAATTTGATGAACTGCCCATTTCTACTCTGGGCTGGGTCAAGGAGAAAATTACTAGAACTTGAAATATATATTTGGACACAATTTGTAACTAGAATTATGTATCATTTATTGAAGAAATAGGACATCATTTAGTAACTAATACCCATCTTCCCTTTAAAAAAAAACAACTGCATGATTGTTCCTCCCTAATTTCATGCACAACCAGTCATAATCATCTGGTCTTTATTAGATTTAATCCATTAAAATGGACTGAAAATCCTTATTAACTATTTACTTGATGAGAAAATCAAGTGTGCTCTTCAAGGGCAGAAGACAACCCTGTAATTGGTACCAGAAGGGCAAGTGAAAAGGCTGGTTGGATCATCTTGGGGATAACTATAGGCATCTGGGCACCTAGTCTTGAAGAACCTGGAAAAGTCAGTTGGTTTACAAGGCCCTTGGGTGCAACAATACTCCTGAGTCTTGAACACAGTACATGGGTTGTTACATCCACCAGGGGCCTTGAGCTTATTGGGGCATTGGCCAACGATATCAGCAGTACATTGGATGACACGGGTACAGCCACTTACGGCGCTGAATTCCATAGGCACATTGAACCCATCGACATTTGAGATGTCAATGAAGTCCAGATTATTAGGCTGGTTCAAAGCAAATTCGGCTAAGGTGTTGGGTGCCTGACCAAAACCTGTGCATTGAAGCACCCCACCACAGTCTCCAGTCTGGCAGGTTCCACGACCATTTGCATCAAAAATGCAACCGGTACGAGCCCAAATGCGGGCCTGGGTTGTGCCCTGTTTTGCCGTTATGTTCCATGATTGACCGGTAGTGAGTTGCATGCCACCACCTGGTACTGCTGCGGCCCAAACTGTGTATGGACATTGGTTTCGGATCTCAAATATGGCTCCATCGGTTGAGCTGAAGAGGAAAAATAAAAAGATTAACAACCAAATAAGGATTGTGGTCTGCGGAGATACTCATTGTTGATCAGAGAAGTATATCCAAAAGTGGGTATATAGCAAACGGTCCAAAGAGTCTTAAATTTAAACAAATTCCCAAACCCAAAGAAACGATAAGTTCATAACCAATATTCTATCAAACTAAACACCAAAGATTACTATTACTTCATCATAGCAATAGGAAGAGTAGATAATCATCACAGTTGTCAAACTGGCAGTTCACAATCCTGAGCCATTGGTATCAAGCTGTCAGAACACAAACTCCTCTAAATCGCGATCCTCCATTACTCATTCCATACTCCTGCTAGAAAAAATCGAAGGAAATATTTTGATAACACATTCCTATTTCTAAATGCTATCCCACGATGGAGACAATTGGACGATTCTCATGAAACCATTTCATAGAAGTTCATAGATAACTTCTTTTTTCTCAAAGCAAATCGACTTCGATTCTTGAATAATCAACATAATTTCTGGTTCTATCATAATAAAAGATTCCCTTTTTATATATAAAAGGCCTGTATCATCCACTCTCTTATGAGGCTGTGTTCGTTTCAAAAGAAAATTTTCCTAGGGAAAGCTAGAGAAAAATATAAGAGAATGGAAACAAAGAAGGAAGAAGTTCTCCCCTTGAAGTTGAAAATGACTATATTTTGCGAAAATACTCTTTGCTCTCAAAAAATGTAAACATTTTTCACAATTTCGTTAAGAAAACATGAAGATATAGATCATCATATAATTCACATTCTCAATTCTCTCTTCCTCTCTCTCTCTCTCCTCTGCATTCCCACTTTTAGCAAGTTTTCTTGAAACAAATGCACCCTGAATGCCAACAGAAGTGTTTGCTAAGCTCAGGCAAAATGCCAGATGGTAGTGTTAGTTACACTCAAGCAAAACGCCAGATGGAAGTGTTTGTTACACTCAAGCAAAGCACCAGCCAGGGGAGGCTTGCCCAAGAGGACCAATGCAGCCACTCCATTCCATCCTACATTTGATGACAAGCCACGGGTTTGTCGGCATCTCAAGTTGAATAAGAAGTACTGACCCTGTGTAAATCACATTCCGTGCAAGCCATTTACAAACAGGTATTTATGTGACAATGTGCCTGGGGTATGGATGTATCAATTACATTTAATTTCACTCTTTAGAAATCTTCCCGGTTAATGGGTAAACCATATTGAAAGGAAACTAAAAATAGTAGAGAATGTCTTGACAAAATAAAAGAAGAAATATTAGTAACAAAGATTGGAAAGTACAAGGAAACTAGTGACTACCTGGAATTGTCCTCTTTGGTTCCATTCATTTTCCTGCAACCAACAAATTTTTTTAATAAATAATGTCATCCAATTGACTTTTATGAAATTCAATATAAGTAGTGAATAAAAAAGTGGTATTAATTCCATTTCCTATACTAGTTATGTATAAATATTTGAAGTCATTAACCAAACTTAAGCAAACAAGAATGGTGCGTTTTATGTGTGTGTGTGTTTCCTGTTTTGGTGAATGTGTAAAGCGCATGGTACCTCACTCTGATCAAATCACTGTTATTGAGAAAATTTAAGGAGCTGCATCCGAGTAAACTTTTCTCGTTTATGAGAATAAGGTGAATGTGTATGCTACTCAACCAAATAGGAAGTTTGTAAGTAAAATTCTCTTAAAGATCAGATTTAGGTCATAATCAATACAAGTATGGAGTGAACATGTTCCTTTTGTGAATAAACAGCCTCTTGCTTTTATACATACATATACATCAGCAGTGATAAGTATTTAATATTTTCGGAAATGTCATCAATAATATGTAAAAGAAACTTATACCACCAATTTGACTGACAATAGCTTGACTATTCAATTTGAACAAAAGCATGAGCTTGCAAAAAAATCATTTAATGTTGATTAACGAAATAGTGAAGACAAGAAATTTTACTTACGGGCAAAATACAACTTTGTAATTGGTACCAGAAGGGCAGGAGAATGTGCTAGTTGGATCGTCCATGAGATAACTATAGGCATTTGGACACCCACCCTTGAAGAACCTAGAGAAGTTAGTAGCCTCACAGGTCCCTGAGTCGCAACAGTACTGGTCTGTCTTGAAGACAGCACATGGATTATTACAACCTCCCGGTGCTTGTAACTCAGTGGGACATTGGCCATTGATGTCAGCGCTGCATGTGGTGCCATCACACCTATCTGTTATTGGGGTCAGGTTCATGGGTATGTTGAATCCATCAACGAGTGAAATATCCAAATAGTCAATGTCACCATCTAGGTTTAACGCATATTCAGCCAGAGTGTTGGGTGGCTGACCGTAAGATTGACATTGGAGGAGCCCATTGCAGTCACCAGTTTCACAATGTACATGGCCTGTTGCATTGAAAGTGCAGTTGGTGCGACCCCAAATGCGGGCCTGGGTCGTGCCTGGCTCCACATTGATTTTCCATGATTGACTTGAATTGAGTTGCTTACCACCACCTGGTACTGCGGCCGCCCATACTGTATGTGAACATTGGTTTTCAATCTCAAATGTAGCTGAATGGGCTAATTTGATGAGGATGGATAACAAGAATGAGAAGCAGATGAGACTGCAAGAGATGCTCATGGGTTTATGGATGATTGTGTGTCGTGTCTTTATCATGTTCTTAGCTAAAAGGAAGAAGGGAGCTACGGGATGGAGCTTCAAGCAATAAAATTTTGAATATTCAAATGTTATTAACATTAATCAATTATTTATAGGAATATAAGGCAAGAAGGAAGATTAGGGGCAGTATAAAGAATGGTGTATAGAAGAGTAAGGCACACAGGCGTGTTACCTGTGTTCCTAATGTTTGAAGCAGTTTTTGGCTTTGGGAATGTTCTTCAACACCCTTTGCCCTTTAACCTATACAATCTCAGCCAAGGTTAGTCTCAAATTATCATTATAGGGAAAAAAAAAGAAGTAAAGAAAACGAAACACAGAATGCATAATTAAGGTTCAGTTAGTTCAAGTAAAAACAACAAAAATCAATTTAACAAACACCCCAGATCTCCAATAATTTAATAAATAAAAACACAAACATTAACAAGAGCTAAAAGAAAGAAATGAATAGTTAACCAATGAACTTCGTCTTCTGTTATTTTCACCTCGTTTACTAATACACTGAATGGAATAGCACAATGCAAGTGGTGTGCAAAGGGCCCTTCTGGCTGCCTGGCATGTCCAATAATCTTAATAATGTAATACTGTTTGAAGAATGCCTATCTCTACACACGCCATGCTTCATGAAAGATTTTGAAAAATGCACGAAAGAAACACGGTTCTGCAAATACCTGAAAGTACCTAAGCACGGAGGCATAGGATCATACTTATTGAACGAAAAGAGTTATTAGCAACTTCATTTGAAATAGATCTCTACACTTCATTTAGCATCTATAAGAAATTGAAATAAGGGTGTTTGAACTTGGAAGAAATCCCTTGAAAATTGAAATACCCAAACTGAATCTTGAACGTCTAAACTTGGTTTCACAGAATGGTTTTCATATCTGAGTAATTTTGACAATCAACAGGCAGAACTTCCAAGTGTGGATTGGATAACGGCAAAACCTGATAATAATCCCACAAAATATTGGAGAATTTTAAAAACTTCCTAATCAATCAAACCCCATGAGAAATCAAGGCAAAAGTAATGAAATCAAAATTTTCAGAGTAAGGCAAAAGTAATCCTCATCCTAACCATCATAACATAGTAAGAAGGGAATCATATCATTGAGATAAAAGTTTTTAAGTAACTAAGTAATGTTTAAACCTTCAACAAGAATACAACCCAAGGGAACCACCCATTGAAATAGACGAGGGGCTTCTTTAGTTCTTTGTTTCCTCTTATTGACACAGTTTTTTCCCCAATTTTTCTTCTAGCATCTCAAAGTCCTCTATAATTTCTAGAATGTGGAGCGCTACATAACCTACACATAATAGGTAAAGAACTAATTGGGTTCCACAAACTCCTTCACATTCATGGCATAAAATAACTTCTATAAGTTTCTTTGGAAGGAGGTGTGGATGTCTGCCCATCCTTGATCAAGAATCAATAGAGTACAAAAATGGTATGATGGGTTTTAAAATTCCTTCAAATTGAGATACCCATTGTATAAAACTAAACTATAAACTCTTATCAGAAGTGAAAAGACAAGATCACAATGTATCTTGAGTGACTTCAACTGGATGTTAGAAACTGAATGAAGTATAATATGCTAATCTTTAAAATCCCATCAATAATAAGAGTTTGTACCTTTGATCATGATGGAAAAATGAAGCCTTCAGTGGGGTTTTCTTCGAGGAATAGATTGTTTAGTATCAAAGAGAGAAATGGGAGAGTAGATGAGTTATTAGACGAAGAAGCTTTCATGACTGCTGTTTGATAGCGAGCTGTATTGACTGGGGATTTTTCTAAACGTCGAGGAAACGCTTACGAAAAAGTAAGTAAACGTCGAGCTGTATTGACTGGACAGTGTGAAATGAATTAAAGAAGAGTGAAGGGAGGTTGACTACCCCTTACGTAAAAGTCGTAAATGGCGGTGATCATCGGCCTACCAAGGTAGGATTTTAGGATCTGTTTGTTTTGCAAGGAAAATCTTTCCATTTCTCTCAAAACCATTTCCCCAAATGAGTTTATGGTTCTCTTCTAACTTCTAATTGTTGGGAATTTTGGAAAGAACCAAAATTTAAGTTTATTAATCTTTCAAAGTTTTTTACAACTTCACACCCTTACTATGCTCACAACACTCACTACTACACTTGAGCTTGTTTGCTCCTTGATGCCTATACCTCACAACCTCTTCCTTATTTATAGTAGCTCTAAGGAAGTGGGAGGATTCTAGAGAAGCAATCTCAACCACACATCTTTGCTTCTCTAGAACTCTCTCAAATGTCTAGAGTATTACAAAGGTATAGAATTTTCTAGACATTCAACCATCTAGAGAATATTCATTCTTATTGAATCTTCTAGATAATGGGTTTGGGCTTTAGGCTTTAAACATTCGGGCTAGTTAGTGATGATTTTCAACACTCCCCTCATCACTAACTCCGTTGAAGATCATGCCAAGTTGTCTCCGAAAGTCTTCGAACTTTGTCGTGCTAAGTCTCTTAGTGAATATATCTGCTACTTGGTTCTCCGTCTTGGTTGTTTGCATCTCTATCTCTCCTCGCGGTATCTTCTCTCTAATGAAGTGGTAGTGAACATCTACGTGCTTTGTCCTTGCATGGAACACCGAATTTTCAGCTAAGCGTATTGCAGACTGATTATCACAATGCAATGGTATTGCATAGTCGACTGGTTGGTGAAGGTCCTTCATTAGTTGTACTAGCCAAGTACTTTCCTGTGCTGCCAAAACTGCAGCTCTATACTCCGCTTATGTAGTTGAGAGAGATATTGTTGGTTGTCTCTTGCTACACCAAGTGACTGCTCCTGAACCAAGTTTGATTTTGCTCCAGGGCTTGGATTTCTTCTTTCATTGCATTTCTCCACTCCGAACTCTGAGATGCTTATTCAAATGTTGTGGGCTCCCTAATGTTGTGTTCTTCAGTCACAACATTTGCATACTTTGGATTGGGCTTGCGTTATCTAGTTGACCTTCTTAACTGTTGGCCCACATCTTCTTTACTTTCTTGAACTTCTTCTGGTGTTCTTTCATATATACCAGTCTGCCATGGGCTTGAAGATGTACTTGGTGTTTTGGGTGAGCTCGGTACTACTCCTTCTTCATCATTTGCAGGTGATGACTCATTTTCCTGCATTTCCTCTTGTAGACTTTTGAAGTCTGGCAGAAGTAGTTGTTGTGTAGACCACCACAATGAATCTTAGTCAAACACCACGTTCCTTGATGTATAATATCGTCCGGTTGTAGGATTGCAACATTTTCACCCTTTCTTTTGATTGTTGTATCACACAAAGATGCAACGAATAACCTTCTTGTCGAACTTACTTCTTAGGTGACCAGGCACGAACACGTAGCACACACATCCGAATACTCGGAAGTGACTCATTGTAGGCTTGGTATGCCATAACTTCTGGAACAGTGAAAGAAAATCTAGTTTTGCTTGTGTTAGCCTGTTGATAACATGGGCTGCAATCTTCATACAATCGACCCAAAAACAACTCGGTACATTCTTTTCATGCAGCATACTTCGACATATCTCTACCAAATGTCGGTTCTTCCTTTCAGCTATGTCATTTTGTTGAGGGGTGCCTGGACATGTCAGTTGCCTCCTGATTTTACACTCCTTCAGGAAGTTGGTAAATTCATCCGATGTGTAGTCTCCACCATTATCGATACGCAGGAATTTGATCTTGTTTCCTACTTTGCATTCGATGTCCTCCTTAAATGCCTTAAATATTCACATCTTAGCCTCCCTAGTGTGAGCAATCGGCAATCTTGTGTTATCGACAGTTATCACGACCCGGTCTCCTTTATATTCACATAAGCTTGACAGCTTCTCCTTGTCTCCAGTCATATGGTTGGAGCAGCCTGAGTCAACAATCCAATCCTTATTGTAGTTGACTTGCATGTCTTGATCTTCAGCGGCCATGGCCGCCTCATCCTTGGAGAAGTCAATTTCTTCATCTGAAAAATCCTCACAAACAGGTTGGGTAGTTGCAAAGGATACTTGGAAGTCCCAGTCTTCTTCACCGCTGTCTTGGTGATTGTGAAATGTCGCCAAGTGTCCTTCAGCTGTCTTCTTCTTTGACCAGCAGTCTTTTGCATAGTGGCCTTTCTTGCCATAGTTGTAGCAACCGTCATTTCTCTTGTCGTTGTTGTTTCTGCCTTGCTGAGCTCCCCCTTTCTTGTAGCTCCTCTCCTGGGACTTCTTGGGCCTGCTATCTTCTTATTTATCTGATTTTACAAAATTCTTCTTTTTATATCCGCCTTTTATTTTGTTGAAGAGCGCCTCTTCTTCCTTATTTTCAAGGAGACACCTGCCATTTGCTTAGAAAACTTTCTTGATTGGCCAACAGACTTTCAAACTCTACAATAGAAGGTTGAGTTGGCCAACCACGAATGGCAGTAACAATCCCGGTATATTCAGGTTTTAGACCATGGATTACCATTCTTTTCATCCTATCTTCAGTAACTTTGGAGGCAGGGTCTAACTCTGAAATTTCACAACATAAAATTTTAATTTTTAGAAAATAGTCTCTAATAGACATACCTCATTGCTTGGAGTTCATCAACTCATTTTCCAAGAACTGTAGGCGCACATCATTCGTTCTTGAAAACAGGGATGCAAATGTATCCCAAGCTCCTTTGGGTGTGTCTGCATCTTTTATATACTGAAGCATTTCATCCTCGATCGTCGTATTGAGCACATAAAGCGCCTTCCTTGCTTTGATCTCCCACTTCTTGAATTCGACAACATTTTCCTTTGGCGGTGGTGTAGTCTCACTACTACCAACAACCTGTCACAAGTCTTACCCTTGCAAGTAGGACTTTATCCTTGTTTGCCAACTCTTGTAATTATGGTGCTTGAGTTTTGTAAGCCCACCAGTAGTGCCAACGAGATCTCCCATCGTGACAAGGTACAACCTCCTTTGTGCTACTGAGTAAGCTTGATCTTACACCAATCTGTTTCACAGTCCCAAACTGTGCACGAACGATCTCCGACTAAACAATGTTTCACCAAAGGTGAGAATAACACCCTATGTCTGAATAGGGTGAGCTGGCTCTGATACCAAATTGTTGGGAATTTTGGGAAGAACTAGAACTTAAGAAAGACTAATTTTATTAATCTCTCAAAAGTTTTTTACAACTTCACACCCTTACTATGCTCACAACACTCACTACTACACTTGAGCTTGTTTGCTCCTTGATGCATACACTTCACAACTTCTCCCCTATTTATAGTAGCTCTACGGAGGTGAGAGGATTCTAGAGAAGCAATCTCAACCACACATCTTTGCTTCTCTAGAACTCTCTCAAATGTCTAGAGTATTACAAATGTATAAAATTCTCTAGACATTGAACCATATAGAGAATACTCATTCTTGTTAGATCTTCTAGATAATGAGTGTGACGACCTGATCCGCACAATATCATATTGTCAGCTTTGGGCCCAACCGGCCCGCACGACTTTAAAACGTGTGATATTATGGGGATCCAACTTCGCACATATATAGCACATCCCCCTTCCTCACACAGGCGATGTGGGACTATGTCCCTCTTTGTAGCTCGTCCAACTTCTCTCGGGCCTATTGGGCTCCAACCCTCACCCTCAGGTCCGCCCACTCCAGAGTTTCACAGTCCACCCCCTCAAGGCCCAACGTCCTCGTTGGCCACACATCCACGTTGGCACATTTTCGATTGGGTCAGGCTCTGATACCATTATGTAACGACCCAATTCGCACAGTATCATATTGTCCGCTCTGGGCCCAACCGGCCCGCACGGTTTGAAAACACATGATACTATGGGGATCCAATCTCGCACATATATAGCACATCCCCCTTCCGCACCCAGGCGATGTGGGACTATGCCCCCCTTTGTAGCTTGTCCAACCTATCTCGGGCCTATTGGGCTCCAACCCTCACCCTCACCCTCAGGTTCGCCCACTCCAGGGTCTCACAGTCAACTTATCCCAAGTACAAAAATGTTTGGTTTTTCCGTCCTCTGTTGCATTCCACCAAAATTCCTGGCCAGGTTATCAATTTGGGTGAGAGTGGATTGTGGAAGAAGGAAGGTTTGCATGGTATAGATGGGTATGGAGTGGACAACCGCCTTGATCATAACAGTCCTACCGGATGGGGAAATGACTTTTTTCCATGCAGAAAGTTTCGAGTTGATATTCTCGATCAGGAACTGGAAGTCGGGGGCTTTTTTCTTGGAAATAAGCAGAGGCGTACCAAGGTATTTATCCTTCGGATTATACAGCTTTGAGCCAAGAAATTTTTTAATCATTTTTGTATGCTTGGGATGGACATTAGAGCTGTAGTAAACCGATGTCTTATCATAATTAACTACTTGGCCGAATGCAGCGCAATACTTAGATAATAAGTCTTTGATTGAGTGCGCCTCTGCTAGAGAAGCTCTGTAGAAGTGCATAAGATCATCAGCATAAAGGAGTGGTTGTTTAAAAGGGCTTGGCAACGGATGTGGAGCCCTTTGATGGTATTGTTTGATTCAGCTTTCTCAATCATCTGAGAAAGTGCCTCTGCCAAAAGGATAAAAAAAATTAGGGGAAAGCGTGTCACGACCCCCCTCCCGCACTGTACAGATATTGTCCGCTTTGGACTACCATCCGGCCCTCACGGCTTTAAAAGGCCTTTGTACAATAGGGAGTTGACCCTGCACATATAAGGATCATCCTCCTCCCCTACCCAGGCAATATGGGACTATGATTCCCCTTGTAGCTCGTCCAACCTCTCTCGGCCTGTTGGGCCTATTGGGCCTCCAACCCTCACCCTCACCTCAGGTCTGCCCACTTAGGGTCTCATAATCCACCACCCTTAAGGCCCAACGTCCTCGTTGGCCACACAGGCACAACGTCCACGTTGCTAGAGGGCCCGTCCTCGTTGATACGAAACTCTGTCACGACCCCCCTCCCGCACTGTACAGATATTATCCACTTTGGGCTACCATCTGGCCCTCACAGCTTTAAAAGGCTTCTGTACAATGGGGAGTTGACCCTGCACATATAAGGATCATCCTCCTCCCCTACCCAGGCGATATGGGACTATGATTCCCCTTGTAGCTCGTCAAACCTCTCTCAGCCTGTTGGGCCTATTGGGCCTCCAACCCTCACCCTCACCTCAGGTTCGCCCACTTAGGGTCACACAAAGCGGGTCTCCTTGCCTTATGCCCCTAGATGGTTTGATGTCATCCAGTGGTGATCCATTGAGGAGGATTCTTAGGGACGTCGTTGAGATGCACTATTCTATAAGAGTGATCCACTTTTGGGCAAAATTGAGTTTGTGGAGGACTTAAAGGAGAAAGGTCCATTCGATCCTATCATAGGCTTTGCCCATATCAATCTTGATCGCCATCCAACGTTGTTTCTTCCGACGTAAATGTTTCATTTGAAAAAAAGCTTCATGGGCGAGATTGACATTATCCGAGATACACCGACCTTTAAGGAAAACTCCTTGGTTTGGTATGTTCTCAAGCAGAAGCTTAAGGCAATTTGCAAGGATTTTAGATATGACTTTATAAATTATATTGCAAAGGCCAATTGTCGGAACTTGTCTGGAGTAATCGGATTAAAGACTTTGGGGATCAAGGTTATAAAGGTTTCATTTAGTGTGGGATCAAGAGTTTTGGTGATGAAGAAATCTCGAACCACTTTAATGACATTCGGTTTGAAAATATCCCAATAATGTTGAAAAAAGAAAGCATGGAAGCCATCCGGGCCTGGGGCTTTGTAGCTTTCAATGCCAAAGATAGTGGATCTAATATTTTCCTTTTCCGAGACCTTCAGAATTTGTTCATTGTTCGTATCCGACACCACCAGGGTGAATAAGGACATGATGTCTTGATTGATTTCTGGGTTGGAGGATTGGAAAATATTGCCAAAATGTTCGTTAAGAAGTTGACCAATTGAATCCTGGGTAGAATGCCAAATATTATTCTAGTCCCAAAGACAGAGGATATGATTATGCTTTCTGCGTAGTAGGGAGGAATGATGGAAGAACCTTGTATTTTTATTTCCATCTTGAAGCCAGGACTCTCTCGACTTATTTATCTATAAGAGTTCTTCCCTATAGAGTAATTCTGAAAGCCTCTCCTTCAGGATTAATGTAGCATAAGCATTAATATTGGAGGGAGATCGGCTAGTTGTTTCCTGGTGTCTTTAATATTGAGTTCAATATTCTTAAAGACTTCCTTATTCCATCTATAAAGTTTATAACTAAGCCTCTTAGTTTTTAAGACAAAATTTTGATCTGGCCTAGAGAGCGTGTTGGAATTCCTAGAAGACGTGTGAATGGACCGACCTAAAGCCAAGGGGAAGGCTTCTGACCAGTCTGTGGAGACTAGAATCCTATCAAGTTTAGATTTTATACCATAGGAGTCCTTAAGTTTATTATTCCAAGTAAACTTGGAACCTGAGAGGGGGAGATCTATCAGATTGTGACTGGTAATAAAATTCCTAAGATGTTTGACAGTGGAAGCCGTGACTCTCCTGCCACCTAACTTTTCCTCTTGAGATCCAATGGCATTAAGATCGCCAATAATCATTACAGGGGTATGCATTAGAGTTATCAGGTTTGAGATAGCATCCCAGAAAGGTATTCTTAGGGATAGATTCGGCTCTCCATAAACAAAAATAATAGACCAAGTTTGATGTGAATAATAATTATCCACAATGCAGTAGAAATAATATTTACATAAACTAATAGTATTTAAATGTGTACCTTCTTTCCAAAACAAGGTAAGACCACCTGACAGACAGCTAGCTGGCACTGAATCTCGTTATTTGTAGCCTAATCTCCTACGTATGCGATCCATTTTAGATGAATATGTCTTTATCTCAGAAATGAAAAATACATCAGAATTGGACTGACGGGAAATGACCCGTAGCGTTCTAAATGCGCAGGGTGACCCAATGCCCCTTGCATTTCAACTAAGGATCATGACACCCCTTTAGAGGCAGTCGCCTCTTCCTCAAGGTTACACTCCAGATTGATAGAAGATAGATTGTGAGAGTCTAGGTGACTAGATGGAAAAAGACAAGCTATGGTTCTGTGAACAATCTCCGCCCCAATTAGTGTAGGTGTAACACCCGTATTTTTTCAAAGACCTTAAATAAATATTTTTTTAAATAACATTTCAATATGTTATTTTTATATTCTTTCTTTTAATATAAATATACTCAAGTGGTGGTTTCGGGTCTATGCAAGTTTGGCGTGTTGTTTTGTATGTTATGGAATTTCTTTGTGCATATAAGACCTGAATAATTTCTAATTTGAAATTTGTATTTTAAAAACCTTAGTTAGTTTAGTAAGTTTTATTTTTTTTTCAAAATTTACTTAATGCTTTCTCTTCAAATCTCGGGACAAAATTCATTTTCATGGCGTGTATAATGTAATGATCTCATTTTTTTTTATATAATAATACATCTATATTGTCATATTATCATAATGGAGAAATTGAAAGAAATTTTGGTTCTTAGTTATTAAGTGTTGGTTCACTATTGGTTTTTTTTTTTTTTTAATCTTCTACCCCACTTTTAATCTCTTTTAATTCCACCAATCCCAAGCCCACACTATAATAATAAAAACAAAACCTATCTCTCATCTCACACCTTTAAATAGGTGCCATGAGAAGCAACATAAGAAGCAACAGAGATGGAACACGGAGACGATCAGGGCGCGCACACAGCATGCAAGAACATCATTGAACAATCTCTTCTACGATGACAACGACAAACCTCGCAACGATTCGACTCGTTCACCAACTTCGTCACTGACAGTGAGTCTGTCAAGGAGAGCAATTCGTCGATCTTCGAATCCAATTATGGCTCTCAACAGTAAGAGGGGAAATGAAATGAAGATAGAGGGATTTAGTTGAGTTGGGTTATTATTTGTGCCTGACGGCTAGGAAAAAAAGTGGAAAACAAGAAGGAATAATCAGTGAAACACCAAGAAAAAAAAAATTTAAAGAAAGAGAAAAGAAATAGGAAAAAAAATCAGAAACTCTTCTCTAATCAGGAGAGCTTTTCATTGAAAAGCGACAAGAGGAGAGAAACTCTTCTTAGAGAAAATCAGAAACTCATAAAACTCGAAAGAACCAGACAAGAAGAGATAAACTCAGAGGAACTAGACAAGATGAGAGAAACTCAGACAAGATGGGCAACATAAAATTTTAAGGGGGGCAAGATTAAAATTTTACATACTTTCATTGATTTTTTTTAAAACCTAAGGGGGTCAAATTACCCAAGCTATAGATCCGCCACTGTGTGTATCTCTATTTAAAGCTATTATGACCAGGTGAGGAGGTTAAGTGAGTTTCACCATTTTCTTTCTTTTAGAAATCTAGGTATTTTTGGATATTTGTAAATATCATTGTACGAAGAGATTTTTGGATGACTTGGGTATTAGTATTATTTTGTAAAATTCGTATTTGCATTTTTATATTATAACTTAAAATGCATGTTTAGTATGAGATTATACTATAAACTTGAATTTTATGGTTATGCAAACTGACATGCTAATCCTTATAATGAATAAGTGTGATCCATGTTATCTTATATAAAATTTACTTCTGAAAATGTTATTTGCTTTCCCAAAAGAAAGGGTAAATATTTTGGTCGATGTGTTTATGGTTGACAAAGTGTCAGCATAAAAGAGTCTTGAGAATTATTTAACTTTTATGCTCTTTTCCACAGCTCCGAAAAGAAAAAGAAAAAAAAACTGTGTTTTGTATACAGATTTGTTTGTATACGTGTTACATAATTTTAGTTGTTTGCATATCGAATATGTCGTTCCATGTGAGTTCGGTAGTACGTGTAGTATTTATGAAATGTTTCATGGATCAAACTTTGGGTGAGATGACATGTTTCTCGATGTGACACCCCACTTGGAACATGTACTCTCAAGTCATTTTGAAGGCAAGGGGGACACACTTGGGTGAGGTGTGTTCGACACAAGGAAGGTAGTGTGATTGGAAAAGAAGCGAGATTTTTGTGTATGTGCGTGATTGCCTTAATGGAAGAAACTAAATGCTCATTCTGAGAACTACATGTCTTCCTTAAGGTAAAATATATATTGTTGGCATTTAAATAATTGTGATTATGAGTATGATCTGTATTTAATTGAAAATAAATTATATTCATGAGAACTGATAAATTACGAATTTTATTCATTTATTTCTATTCCGTGCAGGATGGTAAGTCTACTAATAATTTTTTAGGTCAGACTTACCACATTCGACCTTCACTTTGTAAGAGTAAGCATGATAAAACTTAATTAGTAGTATGAAATGTTTGCCTCGTTGAAGAACTACAAGACTTTGAGTGTTATTTTATTGTTTATGAAATTTTCATGTTAAAACATGTAACTATTTTATTCATAAGGATGAATATTACTCATACCAGCTATCTCGCTGACCCAAGTAAGTTTACGCTTATTGGGTACATTTTTATTGGATATAAAGATTTTAGTTTTCTCGAAATTCATGGCGTGAGAGTAGACAAGCCAGGTGGAGTTGGGTGTGAAAGGTTCTATGTATTGTGAGGTGCTATCTTAAAAGAAAGAGCACGGAGCTTGGAGTTGTCCTGTGAAACCGTCCTGACTGAGGAGTGAGTGGTAGCATTGTCACTGTCTCTGATGGTAGAGTTGTCCACATTTCTGAAGGACAAACCAATAGAGGGACGCTTGCTCATGACAAGGAAGCCTCCTTCCTGGATGGTCCCCATCACTGATTCCAGTTCCCTCTTTCCCTTCCCTTTTGTGACTTTAGGATGAGTTGGCGCTTGTCGGGAATGAGTTGTAGGTTGATTTGGCAAAGCATCAGCTGACTTGTTGCGGTTCAGGTCTAAGGTAGCCCTATGCAAGCATCTGGCTCGAATGTTAAGAATCGAGTGACGTCGATTTGCTTTGACTTGGTTTGACCAAATCACCGGCGATTGATATTGAGTGGCATTGGAACCGATGAAAGGTGATTCAGCTGTCATCAAATGCTCTTGGTGACCTTGATAGACCATGGAATCAATATGATGAGGTGGTGGAGGGGTTTCAGAATTACTCCCAAGCATCTGTTCGTGAAGAACCAATGTTCCAACAATGATGGTGGTTCTGACCTGAAAGAATCTAGAATGGCACTAACTGTTGGTGAAGGTGGTCCGAAGAGTTGATCCATGATTGATTTGGATGTGTAGAGATGAAAGGTTGCCTCCGAATGAGTGGCCCAAGCGGTGCTGAAATCATTGATGCTCGCCAACGCCGGAGAAGAAATAGATACAGAAGCTGAGATGCACTGTTTTGATGCCTGAGCGACCATTACAACATGATGTGGTGAAATGGGCTTTGCTAGCCGTTGTGTTACCACCCACAGTCTGGGGCATTGAGGCTCATGGGCCAACTCAGGATCATCAGGGACGTGTCTAGGCCAATTGGGCTGGGTCGCTCTAGCCAGAAGCCTATTTGCTGAATCAGCAATGGTACCAACATTCATTTGAGTTGGATTTCCTTGTGCGTCCCCTGGAGTATGATAGTGGACAAGGGGTATGCAATGGATCAACAGGGGGTAGTGGTGGAGTGAAATTGAGATGTTGATCATAACCAAAAACAGGCTCCTGGAAGTAGGATTGAGCAGTGGAGTTGTTGTTTGGCTGTTGCGATTCAATGTGGGAATGAAATTGTTGTTGCTGAGATACTTGTGTGAAAGGTGGGTTGGAATCCAAGAGAATTGGGGTCTAGTTTGTCGTCCTCTTCCAGTGTATTTAGATCAAAATGGTGCATATATAGGTTGGTGCAAGGCTATATCCTCTTGCATGTTGTTGTGTTGGGTCGGGCCTTCATTATCATAGTTATTGATCATCTGCTTATGTGAAGTAGCACTATTCAGTGAAGAGTTGGCTGGCATGTATGTATATCTGTTGGCTTGGTGTTTGCCAATGGATAAAGCCATACTAGACCATAGTGCCTGGCGGTGATTGATTTTTTATTGAGGTCCAAAAGACAACAATTTGTTTAACATTTCTTGACTTTTTTTATGCCATGCAAAAATGCCAGAGCTTTGGAATAAATTGGGCATTTTCCAATCTTGTGGCCAAGATTGCCACAACAAAAAGCAAAAGGTGGGAAGATCTTCGTAGCAAAATTTGATCCAGAAGATTCAGACATTAGTAATCCCAAAAGACGTGCGCATCATGCTAGGTAGTGGTTTAGAAACATCTAGCAGTTAGCTAGTACCTACCCATTTGGAAGAAGATTTTTTTGTAAAGGGAATTCCTGGAACCTTAGCCAGTATGGAATGGTATCAAAGTCACAGGAGGTGTAGTCCAAAGTCCATTCTTTGACTGAAACCAACCATCCAAAAAGGGACCACGGTCCTGTTAGCAATACCTTCTCTTTGTCTTAGGGGTTGGTAAATTGAACCATATGGTAATTGTTTTGCTTATCTTCATGACCTTCAAGAAGCTCAAAATGGACTGAAGAATTTGGTTCCCATTGAGGAAGAAGATGGTTGACAAAGGTGGTCGACTTAGGTGTTGGTTATGGTAATACGTAGCAACTGTTCGGAGAGAGAGGGGTCCTCAAGACCTTTATTAGCTTGAATCACATAATTTGGTTCCGGTATTATAAGTGTGCTGGCAAGTTGAGTGGTGAGGTGGTTTATGATATAGTTGAAAGAGTGTTGAATTTCATGGTTGTTCGGGTAAGGTGCTGTGATGGTGGGATTATCTGGGTTGGGGATTGGTATTTGTTCTGACAATGGAGGAGGAAGGGTCAAGGGTGTGTGGAGATGGAGGTCAAGGTGAATATATGGTTTGCATGGTTGGGTTCTGGGAGTGGAGATCGGTAGAGGAGGTGAATGCATGTCAGACGATTGTAAGGGAAGTGGTTCTTGAAGATTTGAATCCAAAGCTTTGAAGCAGTAATAATGTTGTAACACCACTATTTTTTTCAATGACAATAAAAATTTATGCAACTAAAATTCAATTGAAAATTTTTATTTTAAAATATTCTTTCGTTTGACAAGTTGAATTTTTTCAAATTCGATTAACTTTCTTTTCTCTACCGAATCTCAGGACGAGATTCTTTTGAGTTGTATATATTGTAGCACCCCGTAATTTTTGTACTTACTAAATTTTTTTATATTTTTGTGTGATTGTCTTCATTAAGTTATGGGCATACGTATGAGCTATTTGTTTGTCCATGTGATGTGTAGTTTGCTTATTTAAGAATTAATTTCCTACTTACCCTTCTCTACCGAATCTCGGGACGAGATTCTTTTGAGTTGTATATATTGTAATAACCGCCTAATTAAATAAATATATAAATTTCTTATTTATTAATTGTGGCGTATATTGTAATCTCATTTATTGAAAAAAAAAGATTTTTGTTTGTCATTACTAAATAAAATAAGGTGTGTGTGTGTGTTTAGCCAAAATTTTGAAAACCCTAATGTTGATGGATTGTACTCAATTGTATTTGGGCTTGGTTTGGGTTTTCATTAAAATATCGATTAGGGTTTTATTTTGTGAAATAAGAGGGCGGGTGTTCTCAAAATTTTAGTGGGGACGAATAGCCACCCATTATATATAAAAAGAGAAACACGACCTTTTTTTTCCTTCTTTCTTTTCTTTTCTCCTTCCTTCTTCTTTTCTCCTTTCTCCCCTTCTTCACGATTTTTCTCGATGGCTACAGACAGTGTTGGAGGTTTATGAAAAGAGAATGATCACGGTGTGAGATGGTTCCTGAAACCCCATCTCTCCTTATGGCACTAGCACTCCGAGAAAGATTTACAATCTCTTGAACGCTTTCCTGCAAGGTGTCGAAGTGGAGTTTTGTCATGATGTGCAGATTGGTGAGGAAAGCCCCAAATTTGGATGCCACACTTATGTTCTGCGAACAACTAGTTGTTGAAGTTGAGTATGCATTATGTAATGTTTGGCTCAATCTGTAAAACAATGATCCATTTTTCTGGATGGCATTGATTGAGTTCAAGATCCTGTGGTGATCATGATTAGCAAGGTTATGGAAATATAGTGCGGAAATCCCGATTTTATTCCCATCTTTTCTTTGGATCCATTCCCTTGTAATGGCCTATCCAGGATCTGACTCCAATCTTTATCTCTCCATTTGGTATTTACAGGAAGTCATTGCAAGGAGGCGAAGAGGATGACAGTGGTGCTGCGATTTGAGTGAAGATCAAAGGGTTTTGTTCGGTTGAGTTGAGTTTAGATGTTGGGTATGGATGGAAGGGTGATGTCGATGACAAGTTCTGATTTTAGTAGTAGAAGAGGAGCAACAAGTGATGGGGTGGTGTCTCATCAGCAGGTGATTTGGGATGACCCCATTGTATGTAAGGGATTTAGTATGACCCATTGTTTGTAAGAAGTTGTATGTCAGGGATTTAGGTTGTGGTTCACTGTTGGTATCTTTCAATGTTAATGGTCGAAATAAAGAAGTGGCAGAGGATGATGGTGGTGTGGGTATGAACAAAGGCATAAATGGATGTTGACGGCTGTGAAGGGCTAAATTGCGAGGGGCTGTGAGGTTGTGATGAGGGATGTGAATGGGATGATGGCGTTGACTATGAAGGGTTATTGCGTGGATCCGTTGCGAAATCCTTTACGGTTTGTGATCTCTCCGGTGAGTTCTCTTTTACCCCTTTCAGTTTGTTTTATGTGATGGTTTTGATAGTTATGTGTTGTGTGTTTAATCTACTTTGATTAAAACCTAATTTTCTTTCTTCCTGAGTTTGCCCTTAATTTGATAGATTAAATTGATGGGGTTTGATTCCCTTGACAAATTGATTTGAATGAATGAATGGATACCCATTGTAGTTCACATTGATTTTTGGCAATTGTCAAGGAATTCGGGGTTTTCTAGGTCATCATCATCATTAGAAAAGCATGTGATTGGGTAGGGTTTGTGTAAGACTAAGGAACCCCTGAGTGTTATCATGAAGAAAATTTGGGCAAATTGTATCTCATAGGTTATATCAGATGTTACCACATTTAGGTAGTAGGTGTATGTGCATTTTTGGATTTGTCAAATCCCATCGGGTTGAAATTGAAATTCATCATATGTGTCCATAGGGTTTATTAAAGTTGGTTGTCAAAGTGTTGTGCCACTATCAGAAAAATTTTCTCGTTAATTGTCAAAGGTTATAGATACATTGCTCATTTGTTTGATGAAATTTCTTAATGAAATAGAAGATGGATTTGGGGAAGTTTTACAAGAATGAAATGAGTCAATTTTGCTTAGTTCCTAATGTATCTCATTATCATATACTCTTTTGATCATGACCTGGAAGATATTATCTTTGGAGTATTTCTTTGGATTTATTTACATAGCGGGCGAGATTGATCTCAATTGCATAACATAAAATAGAAGAAAATTTTCTAGTAATAGATATTGGCTGGAATTTAACTGAGCACTTGTTTTAGTTTGAGTATTTGTATTGTTATGTGAATTGGTATGCATATTGTTTTTCATATGATGCAAAGAGATGAGATATGTGAACTGACAATGTGTCAAATATTACTTGTTCCCCAAAAAAATGGTGGATACTGTGATTGATTTATTTATGGTTGACAAAGCGTCACCATAAAAGAGTTTTGAGGATTTATTGATTTTTATGCTCTTTTCCACAACTCCGAAAAAAAAAATGTGAAAAGAAAAGAATTTTTTGTATACAGACTTGCTTGTATACGTGTGATATTATGGGTATGCAGACTTGCTTGCATATCGGTGCACCGTTCCATGTGTGTTCGGTTGTACGTGTAGATTTAGGAAATGTTTGCCATGGTTTGAACTTCGGGTGAGATGACATGTTCCTCGAGGTGGCACCCCACTTGGAACATGTACGCTCCGAGTGGTTTCGAAGGCAAGGGAGGCACACTTGGGTGAGGTGTGTTCGGCACAGGAGGAGAGTGCGATTGTGGAAAAGAAGTGAGATTTCTTTGTGTGTATGTGCATAATTACCTTAAAGGAAGAAACTAAATGCTCATTCAACCATTGAATGAGTACTACATGTCTTCCTAAAGGTAGAAAAATGTGTTTTGTTAATATTTCAATAATAGTCTAATATGATTATGAATTGTATAGTTGTTGCATTTATGAGGATTGATAACTCATAAATTTTATTTATTAGTAATAAATAATGCATATTTATTTATTAGGATGATAACACATTTGCCTCATGGAGGAACTACCTAATGTGTGGTTAATGTTTATTGTTTATTTTGATATTGTCATGTGCGGATTTATTGATTTTGGGATGAAGATTTCTCACACCAGCTTTATTGCTGACGCGAGTGAGCTTTTGCTTCTTGGGTACATTCCTTTTGGAATGTAGCCAATTAGCCTTTCAGGTTTAGAGATTTTGAGATGCGTTACTGGAGTTCCGCTAGTTAGCTAGCAACGTCAGAGTCTCACTGGGTTAGATTTTTATTTGTTTCAGATGTTTAATTCATGCTGCTATTTTTTTTGTTATTATTAAATTTTCACGTTTCGAGTTTTGGGGGAAACAGATAATTCTACATGGCTTTTGGGATTTTCGTTTCCTTCGAAAATTGGGGCGCGACAAATGTTGAAAAAGATATGAAATAAGTGAGAAAGTGGAAAAGGGATTCGCAAACAAAAAATGGATCAGAGTAAAAACATGGATTGGAAGTAATGGAGAAGGTGTATTAGCAAGAGCAAAGTGGGAACAAGGATGTGATTGTTGTTGAATTCTCATTAAAATGATGGTGAAATAAATGAGATCAAAGAGAAGGGATATTAGAATTAAATAGGAACTAGGAGAACAGTAAAAGAACTATACTTCAATTAGATGGGTCTTAGTTTGAGACAAAAGCAACTAGAATTCGGTTCGCTATACGTTGGAGACCTCCACATACAAATACGAAACAAACAATTAGCAAGTTGTGGGAGACACAGGGGAGATGCTATGTAGAGGAAGAGAAGGGACGCCTGAAGAGAAAAATGGAGAATTTAGTGGTGTTGAGAAGAAAAAAATGGAGAAGTGAGTGGTTGATGACCGCATTGTATCACAGGAAATGAAAGAAAAGTTGTGGAAATTGTAGCTAGTGATGGTAATTGCAAATGGAGAGCCTTGTGGAGGTTTTCCTGGGTTTACTGAGTAATTGAAACTCGGAGAGAGACATTATGTATTCCTTGCTTGCTTATTAGTGTTGAAAATCATTACTAACTAGCCCAAATGTTTAAAGCCTAAAGACCAAAAGTTAAAGCCCAAACCCATTGTGAGACCCTGGAGTGGGTGGACCTGAGGGTGAGGGTTGGAGCCCAATAGGCCCGAGAGAAGTTAGACGAGTTATAAAGGGGGATATAGTCCCACATCGCCTGGGTGCGGAAGGGGGATGTGCTATATATGTGCGAGATTGGATCCCCATAGTACCACGCGTTTTAAAACTGTGCGGGCCGGTTGGGCCCAGAGCGGACAATATGATACTGTGCGGATCGGGTCGTTACATTGACCTTACTAAGACAATTAGGAGGTTTGAACATTGCAACTGCTCGTAACAAGAATCTTGCCTTGAAACCAAAACACATAAGGAATGTTATTGCAAACCCTTGCAACCCCTACTACATTCAATTAAAGGCGATCTACTTTCCCAACAAAAGCATCTTCCAGCTTTCTAAAACCCCCTCGGTTGCCTCCTTTGCTTGGTGAGGAAACCTGTAAGCCCTCGCCAAGATCAGATGTCACCTCATCTAGCAAATTCGATTTGGGATTCAGACCCATCTTTAGAATGACTACTGGGTGAAACCCAATTTTCTTCTGATGGATTGCAAACCCATATCCACTCAGTTGCAACAGTTCGTGACCTTTAGATTGACCAAGATAGCCTGCATCCATAATGGGATGCAAATATCATCGCTTCTCTTTTTCGACAACTAGTGGTCAAGGACATCTTGGACATTGTCATACGTGCCTCCAGGGCGCAAGATACACTAATCTGGCGGTTCGACAAATGATGAGTTTTCTAGGTCAAAAATCTACCAAAGCCTTTCTCCAGGATGATCTAGAATCATCATCGTCCATCCCAAATTCTGGGCAAATTCAGCCTAAAATTCTTAGAAAACTGTGGAAAAGCCCTGGCTAACGCTATCCTTATACTTTGGAAAGTCTCCCAGAATATCATACCAATCATGACAAATCTCTCTCGTATTCATATGCCTATTGAAGATTGTTGTGCTTTTTGTCAAAACCATAAAGAGGATACCATGCATATCTTCTTCTGATGCCTAATTGTTACGAGACTTTGGCTACTCTCTCCTGTCCTGATTAATTGGCACAGAGTTAACCTCAATAACCCAAACTATTCAAGAGGCTCTCAATTATATATGGGACTCGGCTGCAATTAATCCACTCAGTTGAGATGAAACTCTCTCCCAGTTCACTGTTGTGATCTTTTCTATATGGCAATCCAGAAATGAGACTATCTTTCAAAACACTAAACTCTCCTTCCAACAATCTATCAACCAACCGCACATGAGTGGCTTGGCATAAACAATGGTTCTAGACAGCGGCTCAGAACAATCTCGACCTTGCTAAACCAACCTATTTACACCACGTATTAGAAACAACAATTGTGGAGAAACCACAACACACATGTCATCACCTCACTGAACTGCCTACTTTTGCTGGAAATATGACCAACACTCAGGAGTCTAGAGTTATCAATATGCAATGACAACTTTTGGCAGTTAGAAGTCATAGGATTAACACGCCTTCCAGAAGCCTTAGAACCTTACACACCTTTCTTGCCCCTGAGATGTTTTGGTAACTTATGATGCATGTTTCTTCGCTTATTCTCAACATGAGGCTTTTGGAGTCCTTGTGGTGGACGTTTTTAGTAAGGTTCATCCCCGACTAGCATACACGATTCCAGGCCTAGTTTTTGACAACACTATGGCTGAATGTTTTGCTGCTGAAACCGTTCTCTTACTAGTACAAGCAAAACAATGTCCAACGGGATTGATTTTGGGAAACTTTGGTGCTTTACATGCTCTTTTGCATACAGACTTGGGAGACCAGTAGATAGATTTACGATGGAGATGGCGACCTATTTTTTACAACATTAGATCAGTACTTCTTTCACACCTTAAAAACTGGGCTTATAATTATATTCCTCGAGAACTTTATAGCAGTGTTCTAAAAATCGACATAGGCGGGAAGGTAAAAAAATGTCCAGATTAATGGTTGGTCGGGTTCTGGGCAGTCTAGGCGGGGTCTGGGAGGCCTAGGCGGGGTCTGGGCGACCTAGGCAGGGTCTAGGCGGTCGGGCGAGTTTTATTTTTTATTTTTTTAATAGGGCTGATTGTGTTCTTATTTTATTTTTCTTTCGACTTTTTTAGAAATAAACAATTTAATTGTTGTTTATTCAATATATGTCTAAATGTAGCAAATGATGATTACTTAATGAAATTCTCAAAGGATCTGCCGATACCAATTTTAGTAATGTAGATTTTATCAAACATGACTGAGGTTATTCATGCAATTTGAAGAAAAATAAAAAGTAGGTTTGGATATTTGTCCACAAATTCAACTTTGTATAAAGTACCCATCATGACAAACTTCAGTCATTTGAGTTTTAATAAATTTTGTTCATGATTGTTAATTTTTCATGTTTTTAAATTTTGCATATGTATCTTGGCATTAAATTGGACACAATTGATAAGGTATTATGCTTAACTTTTGTAAATTATTAAAGTTATAATACAAAACCTAAGACCGCCTAGGCCCTGGGCGCTAGGCACATGCTCGCTGCCCGCCGTCCGCCTAACGCTTTTTAGAACACTGCTTAATAGCGAAACACATGAGTTGGCTTCAATTGCAGGACAAAAATTTGTAATATTTCCTAGTTTATGATATGCTAAGTCTCTTATAAATAAAAAAGGAATACATAATGTTTTGTGTTTGGATGGTAGTATGGTACTGAAATCATATCTTACATGCGTGATGATTGATGATGGTCTAGAATTTTGTTGATTTTTAGTTACTCGAGTGAATTGAATTCCATAGGAAATAGATAAGGCATTGACTAAATGACACCACCACCCCATGTTTTTTGGATTTGTTAAAAGATACCACCACCATAACCTTCTTTTTTCTCTTCACCGGAGCAACACCACCCCGGCCGCCCATCCCCCTATCCCACCACCTCGCATTGCCACCGCCGGCTGACAATGGTGGTAGTGCTTGATGGAGAAGATAAAGAAGAAGAGGAAGAGAGAGGAGAAGAAGAAGTGAGGGGGAGGAAAAGGAGAATAAGAAGAAGAAAAAGAGGGGAGGATGAGAGGTGGAAGTGGTGGGGGTGGTGATTGACGGAGAACAAAGGGAGAGAGAAGATATAGTTTTTTTTTTCCTTTATATTGATGGTGTCATTCAGAAAGTAGACACTAATAATGTTTTTCAACATAAATGGTAGTGTCATTTAGCAAATGCAGATGACCATCTTCACTGTATTGGTATTATGTAAACACTTGCTAGATAATGGATATCATCTTCACCTAGCTAGTAAACATTTAAATATGTAACCATTTTTTTTTTTTTTTTTGATAAATCCACATTGCAGTTCTTAGGAAAAGAAAGCCTCTGCTAGTTCATGAGCTAGTACACTGCAGTACCTAGAAACAAAAAACATCTTCATACAGTCTAATACTTCCATGGTTATTACAAAACGCACCTTACTTATGCTTGTAGGCATAAATTTTTATGAATTGAGATCGTTTGCACCGTTTATAGAATACATACTCCCCATTTCATTCTCAACCTAACTTAATTTGTAGTATGGCAAATCGGATTTTTCAAAATATTAACCATCAAGATCCCTACTCTACAAAGAATTTACTTCATTCTTAACCAAACTGATTTGTCAGATATTCTTTCATTTTACCTAACACAAGTCAAGCGAAATTTTTTTTTTTTTTTTTTCATTTTCTCTCCTTTCTTTTTTTCTCCTTCCAGGGAGTTCTTCCTCCTCCTCTTCTCCCTACAAACTCCCTTCTCCTCCACAGATCTTCTCCTCCACTCTACAAATTCTTCTCCTCTACTGTCTCTTCTCCTCTTTTTTTTTGTTTGGATCTGAGTGGCCCTGGGCGGTGGCGAGGGTGGCGAGGTAGCCTTTAGTGGTGTCGAGGGTGGCGAGGGTGCCTTCGGTGGTGGCTGAGGGTGGCAGATCTGGTCGAGATAGAAGCAATCTCTGAATTTGTTTGGGATATGCGATAAAAACAGGGAATTTTATTTTTATGTAACGGGATTTTTCTGGTAACGGGATTTTTAGTAACGAGATTTTGTAATGATGGGATTTTTTTTTTTTTTTGGTAATGGGATTTTTCTGGTGAGTTTGTTTGGGATCTGGTGAGTTTGTAACGGGAATTTTATTTTTATTTTTATATTTTTGGGTTTGGGATTTTGGGTTTCGTGGTAGCTGGTGATGAGGATGGGTGTTGGGGTACGGCAGTGTGTGGTATCGGTTTTGGCTCTGTTTTTTTTTTTTTTTTTTTTTTTTTTTTTTGTGTTTTGTGCGCGCCCTAACTTGCGAAGAAAGGTAATTTTCTCACACAGAGAATAGATACTTAGGGTTTTTGATTTCAAACTTGATGCTTACAGATCCGTACTGAGGTGGTATATACATGAATTGTTGCAGAAATACAAGGAAAAAAAAATATACATGAGTCGTTGACTTTGGACACACTGTGAGCGGCGTTTGGCCGGTTCGGCGCATGGGCGGCGGTGTGCAGGTCTGCACATGGGTGGCATGGTGCAGTTCCTGCATCATACTTCCATGGTTATTACAAAACGCACCTTACTTATGACTGTAGGCATAACTTTTTATGAACTGAGATCGTTTGCACCGTTTATAGAATACATACTCCCCATTTCATTCTCAACCCAACTTAACTTGTAGTATGGCAAATAGGATTTTTCAAAATATTAACCATCAGGATCCCTACTCTACAAGGAATTTACTTCATTCTTAGCCAGACTGATTTGTGAGATATTCTTTCATTTTAGCGGAATGGCTCATGTAGGCTATAAACACACAAGCGCATACTTCCTTGTTTCTTAATTTTCTCTTGTTGATATTCTTAATTATTACCATCAGTTGATATTGTTTAGGTAGAACACAAATTATTGTCAAGGCCAGCAAATGAACTCTTTTATGAGCAATCTAGTTGTTTCTATCTCTGGAACTTGTGCAAACATTGAATGGAGCTTCTTCTTCCTTATCAGTTCTAAATGATCACTTACTCTTCTCTTTCTTAATTCCTCCGCGCGTTTTGTGTGCTAATGGTGTCATCATGTACACTACAGTGTCGACAGACAACAGTATATACCATCATCATCTTTAAGTTGAATGTCCATGCATGCACAAAAGTCCAAAGTGAAACCATATACAAACATAGATTTTTATTTCATTTATTTTTAGTACACTAAATTGCTTTGAATCATCAAGAACAGATTCAAAGACCTTATTTTCAAGTCTTTCTCTATACAACATAGCTGATGAGTCACTCTATGGGCAAAACACAACCCTGTAATTTTGACCAGCAGGGCAAGTAAAGGTGCTAGTTGGGTCATCTTTGGGATAACTATAAGCATCTCTGCATCTGTCCTTGAAGAACTTGGAGAAATTAGTAGGTCCACATTTCCCAGAATTGCAACAATACTGATCTGTCTTGAACACACTACACGGGTTGTGACATCCACCGGGTGTCTTCAACTCTTTTGGACATTGTCCGTTTATATCAGCAGTGCACCGGATGCCTCTACATGCACCCGTAGTGGGGCCAAAGTCCATGGGGATGTTGAATCCGTCAACAAGTGAAATATCAAAGAAGTCCTTGTTACCGAATTGGTTCAAGGCATATTCTGCAAGTGTATTTGGTGGATTACCCCATGCTTTGCACTCAAGAAGCCCGCCACAGTCTCCAGTTTCACACTTGCCATGACCACTAGCATCAAAATTGCACTTGGTCCTGCCCCAAATTCGGGCCATTTTTGTACCTGCGGGCACAGTCAAGATCCATGATTGACCCTTATTGAGTTGTTTGCCTCCACCTGGTGAGGCTGCAGCCCATACTGTGTATGGACAGTTGTTCCGGACTTCGAATGTGGCTCCATAGGCCAAGGACACCAGAGCTGAAAACAAGAAGAAAAAGCGGATTATATTGCTCATTGTAGGTGATGTTAATGGAGAGGGTTGTGATTTGAACTAGAACGAAACTGGGTAGTATTTATAGGGTGAGATGGGTGTTGATAAGATGACACGAAGCACTGATGTTCGGATGATGAACCTTGTTTACTTGATAAGTATTAGAGACTTGGGAGGTGCTAGCAAGACTTCATTAATTACTTTGCGTCACTTTATCTCTTGTGTTGCTATTTTTGAGTTCTGTTTTGTAGACTTGTGAAGGTAGAAGACAACCTGATTGATCATCTGACCTCTCTTATCTAAATCTCCGTTGACTGTTGATGTATCATATGTTTAGAAAAAATGTTGCATTTGTGTGATGTGAACACATTCTCACAAGTCTTTTAGGATGAAATTTGTAATGTTGAATATACTTTCAACTTATAAAGAGAAGATTTAGCTTTTAGAACTTATGTCATCTGTGTCAATACACTCTTATCAGCTAAAATCATGTGCATCAGTCATCTGTGCGGCGCCAGCAATTGTTTCCATATAAACTTCGATGTGCCATGAGAGCATATTCAATGAAGGAGGTAATATAAGCTTTGTGAAATGAAAAAAAGATTCCACTTTAGTTCTTGTGTATATATATACTTTGTGGGCTTAACTAGTTCGGACTTTTGGTTTATGTTATCAGCATTTTTTTTTGGGCCAAATCAAGATTTATACCAGACCCCTTTTTACGCTCTATTTCATATATGTTATATATCCATAAGTTGTGGATCAATGTATACATGATTGTTCCTCCTTAGTTTCATCCACTCAATCATATTTATCTGACCCTTATTACAATTCCATTAATATCAATAGATCAGATCCTTATGTAACAATATTCGATTGCTTCATCAGTATTCAGTAGAGAATTTTCTCCTTACAGGCGAAACACAACCCTGTAATCTGTACTAGCAGGACGGGAGAAAGGCTTGGTTTGATCGTCTCCATAGGTAAAAACATCTGGGCCCCTATCCTTGAAGAGCTTTGAGGTCTGTGAAGATTGCCATGGTTAATGAATTTTTTTAGAGGTTTTTTATTGTGAATTATGTTTTTTTTTTTTTTTTTTTTTGTGAAATGCAAGCGTGCTGCCGGTTGGTATAGAGCCCAAAACATATGGGTTAAACCACCACAAATTTAACCATCCAATCAGGCTACCATTGGCATGTGTGAATTATGTTGTGATCAGGTAATAAAAGGAGGAAGAACTGACTTGAGATGGAAGTTCACGCAATAAACCGATGGTGCCAGGGGTGCCAAATCGAAGTGATATTCATAGTATCCATGACCTTCAACAAGAATACAAAACCATGCATTTGATTGATTACAGACCTAAACATGCTGGTCGCAACCCAGACCTAGCTAGTTTGGACTAATTATGTAATTTAGCCGGCTCTGTCCAAAGGACATCTGCTGGGTCTTTTTTAGCAGCTCATGTTTATAGTTGGGCCAATTTGTGTATTGAGTGAATGAAAGAACCACAAAATGTTTGGAACTTTTTAATGGCTTATATCCACCCAAACTTAGTTAGAGCTCAATGGATGGAAGACATGGAGTATTCAACTTGGCAAACTTTAACACCCCTAGTTCATGGAAAAATGGGGTAACAAAATTAGCATTAGCATGTCAATCGATTCTTTCGTGGGTCGTGTTGGGGCACTTCTTCATTGTACGAGTGAATAAAGTTCATGATACACATAAAGCATCACACAAACCATAGGAGATTTGTGTCACATACTTGTTTTGCCAAGTTATAGGCATCTAGGAGGCATTTGCTTAGATTTTTATTTGGTAAATTGCATACGTTAAGTGCATATTGTGTCTTGGTCATATTTTGTCTTTGAGGTTGACGTGATGTACGCGGGGAGTGTTTCCTCTTCATAATTTCTTATCCATCTAAGTACATGTTCGAATCAGATTGGTGTTTCCCTTTAAATTGTTGACAAATTATTGCAGCCTAACAAGTTAGGAGACAAATTTTCACTCCCATGTAGAAATTTCAGAATACATTTATCTACAGGATGAAACCCCACCTTAGTAAACATTCGTATTCATTCAATTCAATTGGAGAATCATAAAATGGTTTAATATAAACGGTTATATTTCACCAGTAACTTGAACAGATCATATAGGTTGTTCAACAATTCTATTATTTATGAACAGATCATATAGGCGACCATAAGATTTTTAATTTTATGTGAAAGCCAAATTTTTGTGGAGGCCAAATTTGATGAACTGCCCATTTCTACTCTGGGCTGGGTCAAGGAGAAAATTACTAGAACTTGAAATATATATTTGGACACAATTTGTAACTAGAATTATGTATCATTTATTGAAGAAATAGGACATCATTTAGTAACTAATACCCATCTTCCCTTTAAAAAAAAACAACTGCATGATTGTTCCTCCCTAATTTCATGCACAACCAGTCATAATCATCTGGTCTTTATTAGATTTAATCCATTAAAATGGACTGAAAATCCTTATTAACTATTTACTTGATGAGAAAATCAAGTGTGATCTTCAAGGGCAGAAGACAACCCGAGGGAACCACCCATTGAAATAGACGAGGGGCTTCTTTAGTTCTTTGTTTCCTCTTATTGACACAATTTTTTCCCCATTTTTTCTTCTAGCATCTCAAAGTCCTCTATAATTTCTAGAACGTGGAGCGCTACATAACCTATACATAATAGGTAAAGAACTAACTGGGTTCCACAAACTCCTTCACATTCATGGCATAAAAGGGCTTTTATAAGTTTCTTTGGAAGGGGGTGTGGATGTCTGCCCATCCTTGATCAAGAATCAATAAAGAGTACAAAAATGGTATGATGGATTTTAAAATTCCTTCAAATTGAGATACCCATTTTATAAAACTAAACTACAGACTCTTATCAGAAGTGAAAAGAGAAGATCACAATGTATCTTGAGTTTGTACCTTTGATCATGGTGGAAAAGTGAAGCCTTCAGTGGGTTTTTCTTCGAGGAATAGATTGTTTAGTATCAATGAGAGAAATGGGAGAGTAGATGAGTTATTAGATCTAGATGAAGAAGCTTTCATGACTACTGTTTGATAGTGAGCTGTATCAAACTGGACAGTGTGAAAGAAGCTAAAGAAGAGCAGCCCTGCTAGGGAACCCGGGGTGGCTCCTGTGCACAATGCGCAGGAGGACGTCCTGTGCAAGAAGCACAGCCGTTGTGAAAACGAGACAGCAGACCCAAGCTCTCTACAATTTCTGAAAGAAGAGTGAAGGGAGGTTGACCACCCCTTACTTAAAAGTCGTGAATGGCGGTGATCATGGGACCATTAAGGTCGGATGTTAGGATCTGTTTGTTTTTGCAAGGAAAAACTTTCCATTTCCCTCAGGAACTATTTCCCCAAATGAGTTTTTGGCTCTCTTCTAACTTCTATTTAGCAAGCAATGATTACATAATCTCTCTCTCTCTCTCTCTTTCAATTTCCACAACTGTTTTTTTTCATTTCCCGTGTGATATAGTGCAGTCATCAACCACTCACTTCTCCATTTTTTCTTCTCAAAACCACTAAATTGTCCATTTCTCCATTTTTCTCTAGGCATCCCTTCTCTTCATCTACATAGCATCTTGCCTGGGTCTCTCGCAGCTTGCTAATTGTTTGTTTAGTGTTTGTATCTGTAGGTCTCCAACATATAGCGAACCAGATTCTAGTTGCTTTTGTTTAAAACTAATACCCATTTAATTGAACTATAGTTCTTGTAGTGTTCTCCAGGTTCCTATTTAATTCTAATATCCCTTCTCTTTCATCTCATTTATTTCACCATCATTTTTGTTTCAACCTTTCAAATCCGCTCCAAGTTTTAAATGAGAATTTAGCAACAATCACATCCTTGTTCTCGCCCTGCTCTTGCTAATACACCTTTGCCATTACTTTCAATCCCTGTTTTCACTCTGATCCACCTTCTGTTTGCGAATCCCTCTTTCACTTTCTCACTTATTTCATATCTTTTTCAACATCATTACTGCTTCAGAGCTTTGATGATGGATTCCATATCCAATCTTCAATAACCACTTCCTTTACAGTCGTCTGACATGCATTCACTTCATCTTCCCCACTCTTTTCAATCTCAACCCCAACCCCTCCAGCTCTAACTTTCTACCCTCTTCTTACTTTACATAACGTACAACAACAACAACATCCTGATTCACACAGTCCTCACTCTGTGCTCTCCCCTCCTGACTCCCCTCTACCGATCTCCACTCCCAGAACCCAACCATGCAAACCATATCTTTACCTCGACCTCCATCTCCACACACCCTTGACCCTTCCTCCTCCAGTGTTAGAACAAATACCAATCCCCAACCCAGATAACCCTACCATCATAGCACCTTACTCGAACAACCAAGAAATTCAACACTCTTTCGACTCTATCATAAACCACCTCACCACTCAACTTGCCAACACACTTATAATCTACAAAGAATTTACTTCATTCTTAACCAAACTGATTTGTCAGATATTCTTTCATTTTAGCGGAATGGCTCGTGCAGGCTATAAACACACAAGTGCATAATTCCTTGTTTCTTAATTTTCTCTTATTGATATTCTTAATTATTATTGCTTACGTTTTTTCTATCTCTGGAACTTGTGCAAACATTAAATGGAGCTTCTTCTTCCTTATCAGTTCTAAATGATCACTTACTCTTCTCTTTCTTAATTCCTCCGCGCGTTTTGTGTGATAATGGTTTCATCATGTACACTACAGTCGACAGACAACAGTCTATACCATCACCATCTTTAAGTTGAATGTCCATGCATGCACAAAAGTCCTAAGTGACACCATATACAACATAGATTTTTATTTCATTTATTTTTTAGTACACTAAATTGCTTTGCATCATCAAGAACAGATTCAAAGACCTTATTTTCAAGTCTTTCTCTATACAACATAGCTGACGAGTCTCTCTATGGGCAAAACACAACCCTGTAATTTTGACCAGCAGGGCAAGTAAAGGTGCTTAGTTGGGTCATCTTTGGGATAACTATAAGCATCTCTGCATCTGTCCTTGAAGAACTTGGAGAAATTAGTAGGTCCACATTTCCCAGAGTTGCAACAATACTGATCTGTCTTGAACACACTACACGGGTTGTGGCATCCATCGGGTGTCTTCGACTCTTTTGGACATTGCCTGTTGATATCAGCAGTGCACCGGATGCCTCTACACACCCGTAGTTGGGCTAAAGTCCATGGAATGTTGAACCCGTCAACAAGTGAAATATCAAAGAAGTCCTTGTTACCGAATTGGTTCAAGGCGTATGTCAAGACTAGTACCATTGGTTAGGAAAATCAAGGTTCAGAGGCATTTCAAGACTTTCCTAATGGTCTCAAAACTCAATGTTCCCTTTTGAAAAGTGACCAAATGCTTAGCATCTATATTATAGGGGGAAGGTTTGAGCTCTTGACTGTGAGGACGTGTTGCCTCCATTGCATAGTCGGGCCAGACTATACCGCTAGCATTTTTATTGTTTTCTTTGCATTGCTTTTCAACTTCAAACTTGTATTTTCTTCAATCGATAGCATCGAACTAGTCTTGAGCAACGTCTTTCCGAACGTTCCTCCCCATTGTAATCTATTGAATGTGAATGAGAGTTTTTACTGACTATTGTGCATTGTTATATTGTCTACAGATTGATATTGTGCATTCTCAAGTTAATATTTGTGTCCGTCAAAGTAACTACTCATAGGCTTACTAGTGAATTGGATAGCTAGTGCCGCACGGATTACTAGTCCGTGACAGTTGGTATCAGAGCCAGAGCTTGTTGAATGCAAACCAGGATGCAGGAAATAAATGAGCGTTTTAGCGCTATGGAGGAACGACAGGCCAGTCGAATGCATAGACTGGAAAGCAGAATGGACCAGTTGAACACTTTGGGAGAACAGATTAGTCGGTTTGATGGACTCTTTTCACTGGCAGACAGAGTGGATTCGCTGGCTGAGCACGTTGATAACTTAGAGGGACGAACAGTCGCAATGGAAGAGTCGCCTCACCCCACAGCTCAGGTGATGAGTGACTTCCAATTACAGTTGGGAGGACTTATTTGCAAGGGTTGACCTACTAACTAAGGCCACAGGGACGACTGATCACCCTAGGATGAAAGTACCCGAGCCAAAGTCATATGCTGGGGCACGAGATGGGAAGGAGTTAGAGAACTTCTTGTTTGATCTGGAGCAGTATTTTCGCGCGGTGAACCCCGAATCAGAAGAAGCCAAGGTTACCATGGCGACCATGTACTTAGCAGGTGATGCAAACTATGGTGGAGAACGAAATATGCAGATATGGAAGAAGGTCGCATCCTTATTAGAACTTGGGTAGACCTCAAGAAGGAACTCAGAAATCAATTCTTGCCTGAGAACACTGATTTCTTAGCAAGGAGGAAACTCCACACCATCAAACAGACAGGCAATATTCGGGACTATGTCCGACAATTCTCAACTTGTTTGCTAGATATTCGAGACATGTCTGAGAAGGACAAAGTTTTCTATTTCATGGAACAAGCTCAGCCGCTTCTACAAGCAGAATTGCAAAGGCAGAAGGTGACAGATATTACAAGTGCTATTGCGGCAGCAGAAAGGTTTAGCGATTATATGCCCATGACTGGATCCACTTTGATCAATCACTCCACAGCTAGAACTGGCAGTACCAATTCAAGCTCGGGGTCGAATGCTCGCTCACCTCACCAAAACTGGGGAAACTCAAGTCAGAATTGAGGAAACTATAATTCTCGGTCGTCCAACCAGAATTGGAGTTCCAACAAAAATTGGAATGCCAGCTCTAGCAACTCAAATTACAACAACAAAGGAGGGCAAAACTACTCTGGACAGTGGAGACCATCTGCCCCTGCCCCATGCATTCTTTGCAATAGCAGGGATCACCCAACAGGCAAATGTCCATCCAAACCAGCTCTACACTCATTAATGTCATTGCTTCAAGCAGAACATTCTAATCCGACCGCATCGAGCTCGAACCCCAACAACAGTGAGACCTCCCAAATGGGAGCTCTACGCAAGCTCAATGATGTCAAAGGAGAAATGTATGAGCACCCACACAAGAAGGCTTTACAATACATTGACATCACTATCAATGGGTTCCCTTCCCAAGCATTGTTGGATTCCGGAGCGACAGACAATTTTATTGCCCCAGATGAAGCTAGACGTGTGGATCTGAACTTAGAAGGAGATGTGGGTAAGTTGAAAGCTGTCAACTCTGAGGCAATCTCTATTAATGGTATGGCTAGAGTTGTGCCACTACAGGTTGGTCCATGGGAAGGAAGATCAAACTTCTTGGCCGTTCCACTTGATGATTTTAAGGTGATTCTTGGCCAAGAATTCTTCCGAGGAGCTGCAGCAGGACCATTACCTTTCATGGACTCCTTGGGGTTTTTCGGACCCAGACTACACATTGTACCAACCTCAATTCGACCAACAACTCATGATAGAATATTGTCGACGCTCCAAGTCAAGAGGGGCTTGGCCAAAGGAGAAGATACATACTTAGCTGTGGCAAAGCTAGAGATGGAAGATGATACTAGCAAAATCCCTGAGGAAGTTGCCCAAGTTATTGCTGACTTCAGCGAAGTGATGCCGAATGAATTGCCAAAGAATCTACCTCCCAGCAGGCTCATTGATCATGAAATTGAGTTAGTCCCTGGTGCCAAGCCACCCGCACGTAGTCCATATCGCATGAGCCCTCCAGAACAGACCAAATTGAGAACACAACTTGATGGCTTGTTGGAGTCAGGATTCATTCGGCCCTCTAAAGCACCTTATGGGGCACCTGTTCTTTTTCAGCGGAAACATGATGGCAGTCTTCGCCTTTGTGTTGATTATAGAGCCTTGAACAAAGTCACTGTAAAGAACAAATATCCGCTTCCGCTCATTGCAGACTTATTCGACCAACTTGGATCCGCCAGATACTTCTCAAAACTCGACTTGAGATCAGGTTACCATCAGGTCCGCATTGCTGCTGGTGACGAACCCAAAACTGCTTGTTCTACTAGATATGGGTCATATGAGTTCCTAGTAATGCCCTTCGGCTTGACCAATGCTCCAGCTACATTTTGCATCCTTATGAATGGCATGTTCCGTCACCTTTTGGACAAGTCTGTGGTTGTCTATCTTGACGACATTGTGGTTTATAGTGGGACTATAGAAGAACACCGACATCATTTGCGAGAAGTGTTCCAAATCCTTAAGGATAATCATCTCTTTGTCAAAAAGGAAAAGTGCTCATTCGGCCAGACCCAGATCAATTTCTTGGGTCATGTTATTGGCAATGGCAATATTCGGATGGACATGGAGAAAGTCAAGGCAATCCATGATTGGAACTCTCCTAAGAACGTGTCTCAACTACGTTCTTTCCTTGGACTCGCAAACTATTATCGTCGCTTCATAAGGTACTACTCTAAGAGAGCTGTTGCCCTGACAAATTTGTTGAAACAAGACCGAGCATGGGAATGGGATAGGCAGTGTGAAGCTTCATTCCAAGACTTGAAACTGGCCGTGATGAAAGATCCAGTATTGGCCTTGTCAGACATCACCAAGCCCTTTGAAGTACAAACAGATGCATCTGATTATGCCTTAGGGGGAGTTTTACTTCAAGATGGTCACCTGGTAGCATATGAGAGTCGAAAGTTGAATGATACAGAGTCTCGTTACTCAGCTCAGGAAAAGGAATTGCTAGCCATTGTACAATGTTTACGGGTGTGGAGACACTACCTCTTGGGATCTCAAGTTCTTGTTAAAACGGATAATGCTGCAGCAAGCCATTTCCTTACTCAGAAAATGCTAACCTCCAAGCAATCTCGATGGCAGGAAAAATTAGCAGAATTTGACTTAGTATTGGAATACAAGCCAGGGCGCACTAACAATGTAGCTGATGCACTCAGTAGAAGGGCAGACCTTGCAGTGCTAACCCATACTGGTCCGAGTCCAACCATCTTGGAGAAGATCAAAGTAGGCCTACAGACAGATCCACAAGCGAAGGCGATGACAGAGTTGATCAAGCAGGGCAAAACTCGACGGTTCTGGATAAAGGATGGAGCAATACTCACAACTGGTAATCGCCTCTATGTTCCGAGAACTTCTGGTTTGCGGAAAGAACTTTTGAGAGAATGCCATGACACCCATTGGGCGGGACATCCAGGTTGGAGACGGACACTTGCATTGCTAGAGAGGGGGCACTATTGGCCGCAGTTACAGGAGGATGTAATGGCCTATGTTCGAACATGTCTCATTTGCCAGCAAGATAAGGTTGAACGAGATTGACCAGTAGGATTACTAGAGCCCCTGCCTGTTCCAACTCGCCCTTGGGAAAGTGTTTCCATGGACTTCATTACTGGGTTATCGAAAGTGGAGGATTTCAGGAGTATCCTTGTAGTTGTTGACCGATTCTCAAAGTATGTGACCTTTGTGCCGACTGGACTAACTTGCACAGTCGAAGATACGACGCAATTGTTCCTCAAGCATGTAGTGAAGTATTGGGGACTGCCCGAAAACATTGTTAGCGACCGTGATGCTCGATTCATAGGAAAGTTCTTGAAGGAGTTGTTCAAGCTCTTGGGATCCAAATTTAATATGTCGACAAGCCAACATCCCCAATCTGACGGACAGACTGAGCGATTTAAATCTATGCTTGAAGAATACCTTCGTCATTTTGTAAGTGCAAACCAGAAAAATTGGGTGGGACTACTTGATGTTGCACAATTCTGTTTCAACTTACAAAAGAGCTCAGCTACTCACTCCAGCCCCTTTCAGTTAGTTACTGGTCAGCAACCATTGACACCACATACAGTGCTGACCGGATACCAAGGACCCAGCCCAAGAGCTCTTGAATTTGTCAAAGCCTGGCAAAAAAACATTGAAGTTGCTCGAGCCTATCTTGAGAAAGTCTCCCGTCACATGAAGAAATGGGCCGACAAGAAACGACGAATCGATCATTTTGAAGTCGGGGACTTGGTATTGGTGAAGCTAGATATGTTCAACAAGTATAAACGGACAGCTAGAGCACACAACAATCTGTTTCGCAAGTATGAGGGACCGGTACAGATTATTGAGAAAGTAGGCAAAGTCTCCTATCGCGTCAAGTTACCACATTGGCTTCGTTTCACCCATCCTGTCTTTCATGCAAGTAACTTGAAGTCTTACCATGCAGATGCCGCTGATCCCACAAGAAATGTATCTACCCGAGCATTGCCTAAGCATCCTACTAAGCCAGATCGAGAAGTGGAAGAAATCTTAGCTGGCTGCCTCATCAACAACACAGGCCCGGATAGAGAGTATTTGGTCAAGTGGCAGGATGAACCTCCTTCAGAGATCAGTTGGGAACCAGTCGAGCATTTGCTGCCATACCTCTCAAAGCTGGAAGAGTACTTGGAAAAGTTCGCTGCGAGGACGTCAGCGAATTGAGTGTGGGAGAGTGTCAAGACCCATTGGTTAGGAAAATCAAGATTCAGAGGCCTTTCAAGACTTTCCTAATGGTCTCAAAACTCAATGTTCCCTTTTGAAAAGTGCCCAAATGCTTAGCATTTATATTATAGGGGGAAGGTTTGAGCTCTTGACTGTGAAGACGTGTTGCCTCCATTGCATAGTCGGGCCAGACTGTACCGCTAGCATTTTTATTGTTTTCTTTGCATTGATTTTCAACTTCAAACTTGTATTTTCTTCGATCGATAGCATCGAACTAGTCTTGAGCAACGTCCTTCCGAACGTTCCTCCCCATTGTAATCTATTGAATGTGAATGAGAGCTTTTACTGACTATTGTGCATTGTTATATTGTCTACAGATTGATATTGTGCATTCTCAAGTTAATATTTGTGTCCGTCAAAGTAACTACTCATAGCCTTACTAGTGAATTGGATAGCTAGTGCCGCACGGATTACTAGTCCGTGACAGCGTACATTCTGCAAGTGTATTTGGTGGATTACCCCATGCTTTGCACCCAAGAAGCCCGCCACAGTCTCCAGTTTCACACTTGCCATGACCACTAGCGTCAAAATTGCACTTGGTCCTGCCCCAAATTCGGGCCATTTTTGTACCTGCAGGCACAGTCAAGATCCATGATTGACCCTTATTGAGTTGTTTGACTCCACCTGGTGAGGCTGCAGCCCATACTGTGTATGGACAGTTGTTTTGGACCTCGAATGTGGCTCCATAGGCCAACGACACCAGAACTGAAAACAAGAAGAAAAAGCAGATTATATTGCTCATTGTAGGCGGGTGAGTGATGTTAATGGAGAGGGTTGTGATTTGAACTAGAACGAAACTGGGTAGTATTTATAGGGTGAGCTGGGTGTTGATAAGATGACACGAACCACCAATGTTCGGATGATGAACCTTGTTTGCTTGACAAGTATTAGAGACTTGGGAGGTGCTAGCAAGACTTCATTAATTACTTTGCGTCACTTTATCTCTTTTGTTGCTATTTTTGAGTTCTGTTTTGTAAACTTGTGAAGGTAGAAGACAACCTGGTTGATCATCTGAACTCTCTCATCTAAAGCTCCGTTGACTGTTGATGTATCATGTGTTTAGCAAAAATGTTGCATTTGTGTGATGTGAACACATTCTTGCAAGTCTTTTAGGATGAAATTTGTAATGTGTTTAGCTAAAATCATGTGCATCAGTCATCTGTGCATCGCCTGCAATTGTTTCCATATAAAATTCGATGTGCCATGAGGGCATATTCAATGAAAGAGGTTATATAAGCTTTGTGAAACGAAAAAAATTCCAATTTGAGTTTTTTTGTATATATATAGTTCATTCAGTTCAAATACATCTTCGACTAGCTATGAAAAGAATGGTAAAGAAACTTGTGGGCTTGACTAGTTCGGACTTTTGGTTTATGTTATCAGTTTTTTTTTGTTTTTTCTTGCCAAATCAAGATCCATACCAGACCCCTTTTTACGCTCTATTTCATTTATGGTGTATATCCGTAAGTTGTGGATCAATGTACAATTTAAGACTTGAGATGGAAGTTCACGCAATTAACCAAATCGAAGTGATATTCATAGTATCCATGAGTTTCAACAAGAATACAAAACCGGATGATAAGAGTGTGGGCCATGCATTTGATTGATTAGTGTTAGAGAATAGAAGTTTACCTATGTTACAACATAGGAAAGTGTCACAGAATAGAAGTCTACCTATGTTAGAATAGAATGAGTTAGGAAGACTCGATGATAATGATTTCATCACCAAATAGATCTTCAAAGTTTCCTCTAAGCTGCACATTTCGTCCGCATCTACATGTCCAGCTTGCGAGGGGTGTTAGAGAATAGAAGTCTACCTATGTTACAACATAGGAAAGTGTCACAGAATATAAGTCTACCTATGTTAGAATAGAATGGGTTAGGAAGACTTTCCTATTGTATTTTGGTTTCCTAAGTTTGGTTAGATTTCCTATTTCTATTAGGTTATGTCAAAATTAGCTTTATATAAGCTTGTATTCTATTAAAAAGAAGAGAGGATAAACAATTTGACCTTAAACTTATCATGGTATCAGAGCTACTTTCTTTGGTGACCTAAGACTCTGGGGATTCAAGCTCTTCCCCGCCTCTGACGACTATGCAAGAGGCGGGGAAGGGATGACAGTAGGAGAAACATCTTCGACAGCAAAGTTCAACTAAATTTAAGGGAAATTACACTCTACAACAACTTCATGCATATCAGCAACACGCCGCCAACCTGCAATTCAATCAAGGAAGGGGGGTCAACAATACCAAAATCTGTCTTGTCTCGAATTGAGCTATACCACTCAAATTGAGCAATACCAAAATTCATGTTGTCTCGAATTGAGCAATACTACTCGAATTGAGCAATACCAAAATATGTGTTGTCTCGAATTGAGCAATACCAAAATCTATGTTGTCTCGAATTGAGCAATACCAAAATCCGTGTTGTCTCGACTTGAGCAATACCACTCGAATTGAGCAATACCAGGACTCTTCCAGACTCGACGATAATGATTTCATCCCCAAATAGGACTTCAAAGTTTTCTCCAAGCTGCACATTTCGTCTGCATCTACATGTCCAGCTTGCGGGGGGTGTTAGAGAGTAGAAGTCAATAAATCCTATTGTTAGGAAAATATATTTTAGCATATTGTGTTGCAAGTTTTATGGGGTTAGAAAACTTTCCGATGGCTAGTGATTTGTTTCCTTGGTTTTGGAGATTTCCTAGTGTATGGTGATTTTCTATTGTATTTTGATTACAGTATTTATATTGTTGATGAATGAATGAAAGAAGAAAATTTGGCCTTAAACTTTACAAGTTTCGTTCTAGTTCAAATCACAACCCTCTCCATTAACATCACCAACAATGAGCAATATAATCCGCTTTTTCTTCTTGTTTTCAGCTCTGGTGTCCTTGGCCTATGGAGCCACATTCGAAGTCCGGAACAACTGTCCATACAGAGTATGGGCTGCAGCCTCACCAGGTGGGAAGCAAACAACTCAATAAGGGTCAATCATGGATCTTGACTGTGCCCGCAGGTACAAAAATGGCCAGAATTTGGGGCAGGACCAAGTGCAATTTTGATGCTAGTGGGTCATGGCAAGTGTGAAACTGGAGACTGTGGCGGGCTTCTTGAGTGCAAAGCATGGGGTAATCCACCAAATACACTAGCAGAATATGCCTTGAACCAATTCGGTAACAAGGACTTCTTTGATATTTCACTTGTTGACGGATTCAACATCCCCATGGACTTTGGCCCCACTACAGGTGCATGTAGAGGCATCCGGTGCACTGCTGATATCAACGGACAATGTCCAAAAGAGTTGAAGACACCCGGTGGATGTCACAACCCGTGTAGTGTGTTCAAGACAGATCAGTATTGTTGCAACTCTGGGAAATGTGGACCTACTAATTTCTCCAAGTTCTTCAAGGACAGATGCAGAGATGCTTATAGTTATCCCAAAGATGACCCAACTAAGCACCTTTACTTGCCCTGCTGGTCAAAATTACAGGGTTGTGTTTTGCCCATAGAGAGACTCATAAACTATGTTGTATAGGGAAAGACTTGAAAATAAGGTCTTTGAATCTGTTCTTGATGATTCAAAGCAATTTTGTGTACTAAAAAATAAATGAAATAAAAATCTATGTTTGTATATGGTGTCACTTTGTACTTTTGTGCATGCATGGACATTCAACTTAAAGATGATGATGGTATATACTGTTGTCTGTCGACACTGTAGTGTACATGATGACACCATTAGCACACAAAACGCGCGGAGGAATTAAGAAAGAGAAGAGTAAGTGATGTGTTTTCTACAGTTAGAACTGATAAGGAAGAAGAAGCTCCATTCAATGTTTGATCCAGAGATCGAAACAACTAGATTGCTCACAAAAGAGTTCCTTTGCTGGCCTTGACAATAATTTGTGTTCTACCTAAGCAATATCAAACTGATGGTAATAATTAAGAATATCAACAAGAGAAAATTAAGAAACAAGGAATTATGCACTTGTGTGTTTATAGCCTGCATGAGCCATTCCGCTAAAATGAAAGAATGTCTCACAAATCAGTCTGGTTAAGAATGAAGTAAATTCCTTGTAGAGTAGGGATCCTGATGGTTAATATTTTGAAAAATCCGATTTGCCATACTACAAATTAAGTTGGGTTGAGAATGAAATGGGGAGTATGTATTCTATAAACGGTGCAAACGATCTCAGTTCATAAAAAGTTATTCCTACGGTCATAAGTAAGGTGCGTTTTGTAATAACCATGGAAGTATGATGCAGGAACTGCACCATGCCACCCATCCTCATCACCACCAACCAGGAAACCCAAAATCCCAAACCCAAAGTTTTAGTACCAAAAAAAAAAAAAAAATCCCGTTACAAACTCACCAGAAAAATCCCATTACCAAACAAAAAAAAAATCCCGTTACAAAATCCCGTTACCAGAAAAATCCCGTTACATAAAAAAAAATTCCCCCTGTTTTTATCGCATATCCCAAACAAATTCAAAGATTGCTTCTATCTCGACCAGATCTGCCACCCTCACCACCACCGAAGGCACCCTCGACACCACCAAAGGCTCCCTCGCCACCACCACAGGCTCCCTCGACACCCTCGCCACCGCCCAGGGCCACTCAGATCCAAAAAAAAAAAAAAAAGAGGAAAAGAGTTTGTAGAGTGGAGGAGAAGATCTGTGGAGGAGAAGGGAGTTTGTACGGGAGAAGAGGAGGACGAAGAACTCCCTGGAAGGAGAAAAAAAACGAAAGGAGAGAAAGTGAAAAAAAAAAATTCGCTTGACGTGCGCGTGAGGTAAAGGGATAGGTGGGTATAAGTGAAAAAAAAAAAAGGACGAGTCATTAAAAGGTATGTGGGGATTTGTTGAGTAGGTTTAAAAAAAAAAAAGTCAAAGTAGGGGGAAGAGAAAGAGAAAAGGACACGTGAAGAGAGAGAGAAAAAAAAGTGGGTGACAAAGGGAGAGAAAAGAAAAGAGGAAGTGTTATTTTTGCTTGTTTTTCTTTTGAAAGTAAATTTTAGTGCGTGGGACTAGGCAAAAAAAAAATTGTACTTTGTATTTTGTGCTTGTATTTTTAAAAGAAAAAATATATATAATAAAAAGTCTGACATGGAATCCAAACAGCAAAGTCAACAAGTGGAGAGATTTGCAACAAAGGAGTCCGTGGAAGCAGTTGAAAAAAGGTTACAAAATTTAGAGGCAATGATCGAGAATTTGACTCAACTCATTGGCGGACGAAACAACAATCCTCGACAGCAGAGACGAGGCGAAACCAATCGTTGGAGAGAACCCAATAATCATCGTGACAATTTCAGGCTCAGAAATGAGTTTGATCCAGAACAGGATACAAGTAGTGATGATGAAGTGCCAACCACTCCCGGGCCCTACCAAGGAAGACGACAAGACAACTATCGTATGAAGATCGAAATTCCATATTTCGATGGCCTGTTCGTAATTGAAGAATTTTTTGATTGGCTAGCTGAAGTGGAGAAATTCTTTGACTATTGGGAGACTAAAGAATACATAAAGGTCAAGTTGGTAGCCTATCGACTTAAAGGAGGCGCGTTAGCTTGGTGGGACCAACTACAAACCACAAACATCTGACAAGGGAAGAACAAAGTCCGAACTTGGAGGTGTATGAAGCAATTGATGAAGGAGCACTTTCTACCTCCAGATTACAAGCAAACACTCTTTAGTCGCTATCAGCATTGTCGACAAGCATACCGGACTATGTCGGAATATGTTACCGAATTTCACAAGCTTGCAGCTCGTGTGGACATTCGAGAATATGAAAGTCAGAAAATTTCCATATTTGTCAATGGACTTCGTGCCAACATACAAGACGAAGTCTTCAAACAGTCACACAACACACTTTCCAGTGCCATTCAACTTGCCTTGAATATTGAAACACAACTTGGTAAAAGGGATTACGCAATCCAGTATCGAATCCAGTGTCGTCCCAATCTTCAGCAATGGTGAGACCACAAGTTGAAGCACCTAAGCCAAACCAACCTCAAAAACAGCCTGTAGCACTACCGCAAAGGGAGACAACAAACAAGCCCAATTCCAACAACCCTTATGCCGTCCCAAGAGGCCACAAATGTTACCGATGTGGGCAAACAGAGCATTATTCTAATCAATGTCGTCAGAACAAATCAGTCAATTTAACCACACATGATGATGACGTTGAAGGAGGCGAAGATTATCCAGAGGATGAGTCCGAGGAGGAAGCAGAACCAGAAGAATTCACTTATGAAGATGAGGGTGTATCCTTAGTAATAAGGCGACTAATGTATACCCCAAAGAAAGATGAGGACATCCAGCGGCACAACATCTTCAAAACCCGGTGCACTGTCAATCAACGTGTATGTGATCTTATCATTGACAGTGGCAGTAGCGAAAACATTGTTTCCAAAACTATGGTGGGCAAACTGCAGCTGCCAACTTAGCCTCATCCATCTCCGTACCGTATTGGGTGGATCAAAGATGTTAGTGAAACAAGAGTAACAGAGCAATGTCGCATGCCTTTCTCTATCGGCAAGTACCAAGATAAGGTATTGTGCGATGTTGTCGATGTGGATAATGGTAGGAGAAATACCTACACATTCTACAAGGACCGTGTGAAGATTATTCTCGCCCCAATGAGGCAGCCAGACAATCCGACATGTTCGAAGGCCAAGACCAATCTCATTTTAGTACCGAAAGAGACAACTACCTCGCAAAGCGAACCAAAACCAGTTCAGCCTCTACTAGTAGACAACTACCCAACGAACTACCTGCTGAACTTCCACCATTGAGAGATATTCAACACCATATTGATCTTGTCCCGGGAGCAAGCTTGCCTAACTTGCCACACTACCGCATGAGTCCCAAAGAATATGAGATTCTGCAAGGACAAGTAGAAGATCTTCTTAAGAAGGGCTTGGTTTGTGAAAGCATGAGTCTCGTAGACGTACCTGCACTCCTAACACCGAAGAAGGATGGAAGCTGGAGGATGTGCGTTGATAGCCGAGCTATTAACAAAATCACGGTACGATATCGGTTTCCCATTCCTCGACTGGATGATGATATTCACATAATTATTACATAATATATCCCTTAATTTATACATGTTAGTGTTTCGATTATTATATTTTATAGTAATTATTTCGTTTTCATGTCTTTGTAGAAATTTGAGCGTAAACGATGAAATCATATTAAGGCGACAAGTTAAGGAACGACAATTAGTCGATTCCAACGGTGGTATAAAGCAGTCACAAACCTAAACTCAATCCATAACCTAAAGCCAAACTCAATGCCAAGCCCAATCCTACCCTCATTGATGAATCATCCCCTCATCTCATCCCTATTCATCTTGGTCATTTTCTATAAATATAGGATAATAGGGTGAGAAATGGGGAGAAAAGAGAAGGGAAAAGAAAAAGAATTAGAAAAATATCAAAACCTCTTCCTCCTCCAAATTGATTCACAATCACTCCCACCACCTATCCATCTCTCACTCACTCAGCAATCACCACCTCGCCACCACAGTCACCTCGCCACCACCATCACCCGAGCACCACCTCCGGACAGTCACCTTGCCACCACCGTGCTCCGCCACCACCACGAAACAGGGGCGTGACAACCCTGTTTCGTGTCACATTTTCACTCCGCCACCACTCTCTGCTCCTCTCCCCTGTCCACACAACCGCCACCACCTCCGCACGAGAACCACCACCACGCCCTCGCGAAACAGAGCCACCGCGACTCTATTTTGCCTCGCCACAGACCCTGCTCCTCCCCTCTCTCGGTCTCTCTTCGTCTCGACCTCCTTTCTGTCCTCCTATCTCACGACCACCATCGCAACCAGACAGATCCACCATCACCGCCGCGACTCTATTCCGCCTCGCGACAGAGCCAAAACAGATTCAGCCGCCATCTCGGCCTCTCTTCATCTCGACCTTTTTCCTGTCTCCATCCCTCACGGCCACCATCACAAGGCGGAGAGTTACAGCGGCACATGACCACCGCGATAGCGGAAACAGGGGAGTTCCCTCCCGATTTCTCTCTATTTTTTTTTCGCATCTCTCTCGATTGTTTCCTCACCTTCTATCTATTTTGCAGGTTTTAGAATCATTTGGAGGACGGGACGGTCACAATGAGCGAAGAACAACACCACAAGCGGCGCTGTCGCGCTGGAGAAGAAGGCGGAGCAAGCTCTGTCACTGTAGCGCTACTGTAGCAGAGGCGGGAATTGGTCAAATTCAATTATTTGGCTATTCACACCCCAGCTATCTGTAAGAGCCACCACAGAGTACTTTTGGCCATTTGTCTCGGGATTCATGTTCGGACCACCTGGTGATCTGCTGAGTGCCACCACATCGAGTTTGTGACAAACTAAATGGGTTGTATAAGTTATTTTGATTTATTTTACTGAATTGTGTGCTTAATTATTAATTACAATTTATTTATGAATTTTTGATAAATTGCTTTCACCTTTCATGTTCGAGAAATTAAACTTGATATGTTTGGTAGTTAGAATTATCCTTTATCAATATTCAAAGCATGTGCTAAAAATATTAAGCTTAAACTTTGATTAAGTGTGCCCTAAAAAGACACTTAATACTTGGTAAAAGCGTATTTGCTTGAAATAATTTGTTAATGTTTGATAGAAACATTATATAATTTAAATTGGATTTTAACGATCACATATTCGGTGTAAGCAAGGGATTTTCATCCCTAAAGCTTCTCGTTTTTAAATTCAGTAATTTAGATTTAAATAATTTTGCTAACTCATTGGTGAGTCCAAGCCCACAAAAATTCATCTCATCTATCTTTTATTTTTCTTATTTTTAGTTTAGTTTTAAAAATGTCGTAACCCCATTTTCTCTAAATTAGTTTAATTAAATTCTAAAATTCAATTTAATCCACCTTCCTCGTGGGATCGACCCGTACTTGTCGTTGTCTACCAGTTAGGCACCGTGCACTTGCGGTTATTACAAGTGGGCTGAATTAACCTATTAATTTAGATTAGTTAAATCCGCATCAAGTTTTTGGCGCCGTTGCCGGGGAAGGTTGCGGTGTAATTGAATTTAAGATTATTTTCACTAATTATAAAAAAAAATCAGAAAAATTCAAAAAATTAAAAAACAAAACAAAAATTTTATTTTTATTTTGTTCTTTTTACACTCATTTGTGTTTGATTTTGCAGATTACACGCTTCTCTAGAAAATTGGATGATTCTGCAAAACATCAAGCAAATTTTTTATTTTTATTTTGTGAGGAGAGTTTTAATTTTATTTTCACCTCGTTTTACGAGTGTGTGGTATAATAATTTTTGAGAACTTTACTATTTTTCATTTTGTTTAATCACTAAAAAAAACCCCAAAATTTTCTAAGTCAAAAATTATAGGGAAACAATTGTTACCCAATAATTTTTTATGATTTAGAAACCCGACTTCTACGACCAAGACCAGTAAATTTATTTGCATGTGCTTGTGTGTTGATTGAAACGGATAAAAAGAAGTCGGACACATTTTTTGAATTGTGCTAACTTTTTGTGTAGAACGAAATACGCACACTGTAAGTATTTCTATCACACGCAACGCATTAGCGACCAGGGTGCTTGGTGTAATTGTTTGAAATTGTGTGATTGGTTGTTAAATTTCTGTAATTATGGATGCTAAACTTTAGTAATTCATAATAAACAGACCCAGCTTATAAATAGAAACTGGTGGGACTTGATATCCCCACCTCATCACTCCAGCTGTGTGCAACTAATATCCTAACATAATTAAAATCAATTAGCAAGTTAGATAGAGCATTTTTTAGGTACGGTGTTCATAGGACAACCAAGACCAAGGTGAATCCAATAATTTTTGTGTTGACCCAAGCTAAAAGTGACGATGGGTTTAATCATTCAATGAACTTCGAGAGGCCACTGCCACAAGGGTAATTTACCTGATACGCCGAGTCATAAGTAAGCTACGATCCACAAGAAGAATTGGTGTAACCAACAGTTTTTGGCTAGGAACACAAACCTCAAGTGTGCATTTAACATCACATCGTTCTCACATCTATTGGCTTACAGAGCGGTAGCACAAGGAAGTACTTAATTGGACCATTGTGACCTCCTTCTCTTGTGCGATAATCCGGTTTCTTTGAAACAAAACTCTAGCCTACTGATTTTGAACTTTGCGGTGTAAAGTACTGTACACTCTTAGGATCAACTTGTAGCACCCATTGCTGTGTCATAAAGATTACATAAGAAATAATTGTCCCCCAAAGATAAAAAGATAATTGATCTAAAAAACGTTGATTGCTTAGGGAGGCATGTTTCTTGTGCATTTATTGGTTGCTGATTGCATGTGAGCCTGTGTATATTTTTAGAGTTAGTGCTTTCAAAAAAAATGAACACAACGGATTATCCAGCCTATCTTTCCGAGCAAGTCAATTCATTTTATGACATGCAACAACCTGATTATGATCCACATTTAGATTATTACAACCCAGGTCTAGCCTATCATCCTGACTTCTCATGGGCTCATGGTCAGTACCATGAAGGCCCTCTAGACACTCATCATACTCCTCAAGCTTTCATTCCTGATAATGAGTCTCAATTTCATCGAGTTGTTCCTCCTTCTAACACATCTAATTTAGAGGATGCCTTAACTCGTGTCATGCAGCGAACAGGAACCATACTCGAACAAAACTCTCAGGCTATCACCGAACTAAGAGCACAAAACTTTCAGGACATCACATAATTGATAGCTAATTCTCAACAAAATGCTCAAGCTATCAAGAAACTTGAGATGACTTTGAGTCAGATAGCTGAGTCACTTCCTGAGATAGAGTCAGAAAAATTCCCTAGCCAACCTATTTCCAACCCAAATGGTCAATTTGAAATTAGTGGCACATCTGAGCCGGACAATGAAGATGTCCAGTCTACTACTACCCTTAGGAGTGGACAACTGGTTGACAATCAGGTAGGAATGCCTGACATGAGTGTTATTATATCCTCACCCAATTTTACACAGGTTGCATCCTCCTCTCATACGAATGCTGATAAAGCCTCATTTATTGATGAACCTGTAGCTTCTGAGACACTATAGACATCTCCTTCCCATGTTGACTCATGTCTCCCTAGTGACTCATGCATCAAATCAAACTGTGAACATTCTTTAGAGTCCCCCCTTGACTGTTTAGAGGCTTGTTTGACTCAATTTAGTTTAGACTTTGATGCTGATGATTCCATTAGGGAAGTCAATGATTTGCTTGACTCAGTCCCCATTGTGGATCCTAGTTATCAATGGAAGTCTAAAGTGAAGCCTCTTCCACTCAATGAGACAAAACTAGTCCATCAGTTGAGCCACATGAGCTTGACCTTAAACAATTACCTGACACCCTCAGGTATGCGTTTTCAGGTGCTGATGATACTTTGCCTGTTATTATTTCATCTATATTGAATTCAATACAGGTTGTCCCAAAGAAGTCGGGAGATATATCTAGTAAGAGAGTGCAATCCATAAGTAGTGTCAACTCTAGGGTTGGGGGTGTTGTTGAGTTGTCTAGACCAATATCTCTATGTGATTCATGTGATGAGCCTGTACCACCTGATATATCTATCATCTCATCTACTTGGATCACATTCCCATTTACTAAGGCTACTTTCACCGATCCCTTGTGTTGTATTGAGGATTTCAGTTTTCACCATCCTGTTGTGGAAATTATTCAATCTTCTGATTTGGAACCAGACATAGGATGTTCCCTTTTTGGAGCACGTAAGGATCATCTGTTGTGTATGACTACTGGTCACTTTTGGAATGTCCTAGTGTATTTGGTGCCCCATGTGATTGCTATATTTTGGTGGACTGATCCTCAACTGTTCAGGTTGTTGATATACGACCATGGACTAAGTGTTTGTCATGTTCTTCCTTTCCACTATTCGATACACCATTTTTTAGGAATAATATTTGTCGGGCTGATGACGGTAAACCAAGCGCTCCTAGGAGGCAGCCTAGCTTTAGTTGTGTGTCTTTGCTGTTAGTCTAGATTGATTTTCGAGTACCCTATATAGTTGTGTTTCACTCATACTCGTTAGCTTCGTAACAGTTTTGACTTACAACTTGTTTTTTTTTAGTTTTCTTTGTTAGTGTTGAGTCTGCATTTTATCGATTTCTAATGAACACTCCATGATTTTTATGTTGGTGAGCTTCATTGATGGACTACTTCTTGGAAATTGGTAAAATCTTCACCGCGGTAATACTGTTCTAACCTCCTCTCATGTACTTACTTCATTCATTTGTCAGAATTATTTTGTTAAACATTGAGGACAATGTTTGGATTAGGTTTTGAGTCGGTGAAATTTTCATTTTTTCGTAGTGTTTTCTATTATTTAAAATAAAAATAAAAAACAAGTTTTTCTGTCAAGACAACTTGGTCTTTTGAGAAAATGGATTTTAAATGTTTTATGCTCAAGAAAATGCAAACCAACTTGACATATTGGTATATTGATAATGACTGAAAGTTTATTAAGATCCTTAAGTTAGATCTAGTTCATAAGATTTTTCAACTCGATTATCTTTGCACCATGAGCCATGTTAGCATAACTTGAAGTTGATGAGTGAAATATATGCTAAAAAACCTTAGAATAATAGTGGAGACTTAACCCTGAAAGTTTTGAACCTTTCTATTTTTCTGAGGGTTATACATAAACTCTGATTTTTCTTGAGTCTACATTATCTCATTGATGATCTCATTATTTTCATTCTTTTGATCAATTGCTTTGGGAATGACATAAAAATTGAATTATTACACTAGAACTTCTTGGCTTATTCAATTGAGATGTCATAATACTGACCCGAACTTAGAAAATGATCTAGGCATTTTTTTTCTTTAGACCATTAACTAGCCTTTTAACTTACCTATAACATTAACCTTTTGTAGCCTTTTGAGCCTTAGAATAACTTTTATTTGTTAACTCATTAACCTGTACCCAACGTTTCTGGGAATGTGTATGGATGGATATATTTGGTGTCAAAAGGGCATGAAAAGCAAAATATGAGATATTTCATAAATCCTCTATGAAAAAAAAAAGGTTGAAGAAAAGAAAAATAGAAAAAAATGATTCTTCAATGAGGATAAAGATGTGAGAATGAAGAAAAAATTGATGGTGCACAACATTGGTTTATTCTTGACAGCCCTAATTATTCGTTTAATGGGTGTATACATTCCTAGAAACTTTTCTTACAATCCTTTGACATTCCTTATTAACCATTACCCAAGCCCCATTACAACCCAACAAAGTCCTAGTTGATCTTAGGTAAAGGTTGGTTCTGTAGATGTGGAGATTAATAACCAAGACCTATGGTGTTTAATTCAACATTCCCAAAAGTAATTGATATTCTTGTCCATGAGATCATGTTCATTCCATTCTTGAAAAGTTCGTTCTTCATATTACTATATGTGAGATGATTGTTTTCCATTATTTACTCTTTCCCTCACATATAAACTGAGTGAAATACCAAATCTCTGAGTGTTTTATTGTAAGTGACATGAGAGGTTTTAAGTCAAAACAAACTTTCTACAGGAGATTTAGTCATTGTTTCACTCTGAAATGAAAAGTTATGTTGATAGTGTTATCCACACACACACATTGAGTTGAAGATGATTGTGAATTTTTTCTAATCTTTGGAGAATATTATATTATTTGGAAATTTGTTGATTCACTAAAATGACACTGTTGGTTTCTTGCATTTCTTGAAGTTTTAAAATTAACACTGTTTGACCAAGTTTTGATTGAGACAGTAATGTTTGTGGGTAGCATTTCTGGAAACCCTCACGAGACTATAACTCGTCCACTAGAGGTAATCTAGGGGTTTAAAGCATTGTTGCACATTTAAGGTAAGTGCAACCGATGATATCTGCGAAAGTGAGTTAGGATTTTCTTTTTATTGTTTTGCTCGAGGACTAGCAAAATATAGGTTTGGGGGTATTTGATATTCACATAATTATTACATAATATATCCCTTAATTTATACATGTTAGTACTTCGATTATTATATTTTATAGTAATTATTTCGTTTTCATGTCTTTGTAGGAATTTGAGCGTAAACGATGAAATCATATTAAGGCGACAAGTTAAGGAACGACAATTAGTCGATTCCAAAGGTGGTATAAAGCAGTCACAAACCTAAACCCAATCCATAACCTAAACTTAAACCCAATGCCAAGCCCAATCCTACCCTCATTGATGAATCATCCCCTCATCTCATCCCTATTCATCTTGGTCATTTTCTATAAATATAGGATAATAGGGTGAGAAAGGGGGGAGAAAAGAGAAGGGAAAAGAAAAAGAATTAGAAAAATATCAAAACCTCTTCCTCCTCCAAATTGATTCACAATCACTCCCACCACCTATCCATCTCTCACTCACTCGGCAATCACCACCTCGCCACCACAGTCACCTCGCCACCACCGAGCTCTGTCACCGTCATCACGCCACCACCACGAAACAGGGGCGTGACAACCCTGTTTCGTGTCACATTTTCACTCCGCCACCACTCTCTGCTCCTCTCCCCTGTCCACACAACCGCCACCACCTCCGCACGAGAACCACCACCACGCCCTCACGAAACAGAGCCACCGCGACTCTATTTCGCCTCGCCACAGACCCTGCTCCTCCCCTCTCTCGGTCTCTCTTCGTCTCGACCTCCTTTATGTCCTCCTCTCTTACGACCACCATCGCAACCAGATAGATCCACCATCACCGCGAAGCGAAAAAGAGTCACCATCACTGCCGCGACTCTATTCCACCTCACGACAGAGCCAAAACAGATTCAGCCACCATCTCGGCCTCTCTTCATCTCGACTTTTTTCCTGTCTCCATCCCTCACGGCCACCATCACAAGGCGGAGAGTTGCAGCGGCGCACGACCACCGCCACAGCGGAAACAGGGGAGTTCCCTCCCGATTTCTCTCTGTTTTTTTTTCGCATCTCTCTCAATTGTTTCCTCACCTTCTGTCTATTTTGCAGGTTTTAGAATCATTTGGGAAAACGGGACAGTCGCGAGGAGCGAAGAACAACACAGGAGCGAAGAACAGCACCGCGAGCGGCGCTGTCGCGCTGGAGAAGAAGGCGGAGCGAGCTCTGTCACTGTAGCAGAGGCGGGAATTGGTCAAATTCAGTTATTTGGCTATTCACACCCCAGCTATCTGTAAGAACCACTAGAGAGTGCTTTTGGCCATTTGTCTCGGGATTCATGTTCGGACCACCTGGTGATCTGCTGAGTGCCACCACATCGAGTTTGTGACAAACTAAATGGGTTGTATAAGTTATTTTGATTTATTTTACTGAATTGTGTGCTTAATTATTAATTACAATTTATTTCTGAATTTTTGATAAATTGTTTTCACCTTTCATGTTCGAGAAATTAAACTTGATATGTTTGGTAGTTAGAATTACCCTTTATCAATATTCAAAACATGTGCTAAAAATATTAAGCTTAAACTTTGATTGAGTGTGCCATAAAAAGACACTTAATACTTGGTAAAAGCGTATTTGCTTGAAATAATTTGTTAATGTTTGATAGAAACATGATATAATTTAAATTGGATTTTAACGATCACATATTCGGTGTAAGCAAGGGATTCTCATCCCTAAGCTTCTCGTTTTTAAATTAAAGCTTCTCATTTTTAAATTCAGTAATTTAGATTTAAATAATTTTGCTAACTCATTGGTGAGTCCAAGCCCACAAAAATTCATCTCATCTATCTTTTATTTTTCTTATTTTTAATTTATTTTTAGTTTAGTTTTAAAAATGTTGTAACCCCATTTTCTCTAAATTAGTTTAATTAAATTCTAAAATTCAATTTAATCCACCTTCCTCGTGAGATCGACCCGTACTTGCCGTTGTCTACCAGTTAGGCACCGTGCACTTGTGGGTATTACAAGTGGGCTGAATTAACCTATTAATTTAGGTTAGTTAAATCCGCATCAGATGACATGTTGGATAGATTGGGAGGGTCAAAGATATTTTCTAAGATTGATCTACGAAATGGGTATCTTCAGATTCGTGTTCGACCTGGAGATGAATGGAAGACGGCGTTCAAAACACACGAAGGACTATACGAATGGCTAGTTATGCCCTTTAGGTTATGCAATGCCCCGAGTACCTTCATGAGGCTAATGAATCAGGTACTTCAGCCTTTCATTGGAAAGTTCGTTGTCGTCTATTTTGACGATATCCTTATCTATAGTCGTAGTGAGGAAGAACATTTGCAGCATTTGAGGGAGGTTTTTGAAGTACTGCGGGCCAACATGTTGTATGCTAATCTGAAAAAGTGTAGCTTTATGACAGATAGCTTAATAATCTTGGGCTTTGTCGTAAGCTCCGATGGAATCAAGGTTAATCAGGAAAAGGTGAAAGCTATCCGAGAGCGGTCAACACCGAGAACAATTACAGAAGTTCGAAGTTTCCATGGATTAGCGACATTTTACCGGAGGTTTGTGAAGAATTTCAGTATTATTGTCGCACCTCTCACAGATTGTTTAAAGCAGAAACAATTCGCTTGGACAGATCAAGCAGAACAAAGCTTTGCAGTTTTAAAGGAAAAATTGACAAATGCACCAGTTCTTGCACTTCCCGACTTTGAGAAGATGTTCGAAGTCGAGTGTGATGCCTCAGGGGTAGGCATTGGAGCTGTTCTATCCCAGGAGATGAAACCAATAGCTTTCTTTAGTGAGAAACTTAGCGACTCAAGAAAGAAATGGTCAACATATGATCAAGAGTTGTATGCGGTCGTTCGCACATTGCAGCAATGGGAGTCATACCTAGTGCAGAAGGAATTCATCCTCAACATGGACCATCAGGCTCTTAAGTATCTCAACAATTCTTCCAAAGCCAATCGGTTGCATGCACGATGGATTGGCTACATCCAGAGGTTCACTTTTTCACTCAAGCACAAGTCAGGACAGTTGAACAAAGTCGCTGATGCATTGAGTCGCCGAGTCATGTTGCTGACATCCGTTCGAGGTGAAATCATCGGATTTGATTATTTAAAAGACTTGTACACGGAGGATGAAGACTTCAAGGACGAATGACAAAAGTGCACTAATGGAACCACTGGAAAGCACCAAATACATGATGGTTTTTCTATTCTTTGAAAATCGTCTATGTATTCCCCGAGGGTCCCTTAGGGAGCACATCATTCAAGAACTACACAGTGGCGGACTCAGTAGACACATGGGACGAGATAATACCATTTCACTGGTGGAAGCTCGATACTACTAGCCGCATTTCAGGCGTGACGTGGAAAGTTTGTCAAATGATGCTATACATGCCAGACTGCCAAAGGACAAGCTCAAAAATACTGGACTCTATACGCCACTTCCAATTCCTAATGCCCCTTGGGAAGATTTATCAATGGATTTCATCATGGGATTGCCGCGTACACAAAGAGGTTCGGATTCTATCTTTGTTGTGATTGATCGTTTTTCTAAAATGGCTCATTTTATTCCATGCAAGAAGACTTCAAATGCTACCCATTCGTCTACACGAGTTACCAAAGACCATAGTTTCTGATCGTGATAGCAAATTTCTCAGCCATTTTTGGCGTACCTTGTGGAGAAGGCTTGACACATCATTACAGTATAGCAGCACGTGTCATCCACAGACTGATGGGCAGACAGAAGTTACAAATCGTACCTTGGGAAATATGTTGCGATGCTTGACTAAGGAAAATCCAAGGCAATGGGAAAATGTGTTACCACAAGCTGAATTCGCCTACAACAATGTGCCAAATCGTTCAAGTGGTAAATCTCCTTTTGAAGTTGTTTACATTAGGCCCCCGTTACATACTCTAGACTTGGTTCCTTTACCAAAGCTTCCAGGAATGAGAATCATTGTTGACCATATGATTGAAAGAGTAACCAACATTCATGGAGAAGTCAAAAAGATGTTGGAAGAATCTGCCGCGAAGTACAAAGCTGTCGCTGACAAACACAGGAGACACAAATCATTTCATGAAGGGGATCTTGTGATGGTCCATTTGTGCAAAGAACGGCTTCCAGCTGGAGAATACAACAAGCTTAAACAAAAGAAGATAGGTCCATTTCAAATCCTTCACAAGATTAATGATAATGCATATGTCATCGATCTTCCGAACGCATATGCGATCTCGAAGACCTTCAATGTTCAAGATCTGTACGAGTACCATGGACCACCCCCGTTGCCTTATTCCAACTCGAGGACGAGTTGTGTTCTAGAGGGGAGAACTGATGTAGGAACTGCACCATGCCACCCATGCGCAGACCTGCACACCGCCGCCCACGCGCTGCTCACAGTGTGTCAAAAGTCAACGACTCATGTATATTTTTTTCCTTGTATTTCTGCAACAATTCATGTATAAATACCACCTCAGTATAGATCTGTAGGCATCAAGTTTGAAATCAAAAACCCTAAGTATCTATTCTCTGTGTGAGAAAATTACCTTTCTTCTCTTTGTGAGATCGCAAGTTAGGGCGCACCTAGCAACCTGCTGTGTCAAAGTAGTAGACTGTATGAAGATGTTCTTTTTTGTTTCTAGGGACTGCAGTGTACTAGCTCATGAACTAGCACATGCTTTCTTTTCCTAAGAACTGCAATGTGGATTTATCAAAAAAAAAAAACCACAATTTCCATTGAAAGACATCATTAGTGTCTACTTTCTTAAGGACACCATTAATATAAAGAAGAAGAAAAAAACCCTACCTCGTCTCTTCTCCTCTCTCCCTTTTTTCTCCGTCAATCACCACCACCACCTCTCCTCCTCCTTCTCCCCTCATTTTCTTATTTTTCTTCTTCTCCTCTCTCTTCCTCTTCTTCTCTTCTTCTCCATCAAACACTACCATCATTGTCGGTCGGCAGAGGCAAGGCGAGGTGGTGGGGTAGGGGAGCAGGCGGGGTGGTGGTTAGTGAAGAGAAAAGAGAAGGTGATGGTGGTGGTATCTTTCAGCAAATCAAAAAAAAAGGATGGTGATGTTCTTCAGTAGAAGCGGTCGTGTCATTTAGTCATTGCCTTATCTATTTCCTATGGAATTCAATTCACTCGAGTGACTAAAACTCAACAAAACTCTAGACCATCATCAGTCATCATGCATGTACAATATGATTTCAGTGCCTTACTACCATCTAAACACAAGACATTATGTATTCCTTTTTTATATGAGACTTAGCGTATCATAAACTAGAAAATATTACAAAGTTCTTGTCCTGTAATTGAAGCCAACTCATGTGCTTCGCTGTTAAGTTCTCAGGGAATATAATTACAAACCCAGTTTTTAAGGTTTGAAAGAAGTGATCTAATGTTGTAAACAATAGATCACCATCTCCATCGAAAATTTGTCTGCAGGTCCCCCAAGTCTGTATGCAAAAGAGCCTGTGAAGCACTAGAGTCTCCCAAATAAATCCCATTGGCCATTGTTTTGCTTGTACTTCAGCAGTAAAACATTCAGTCATAGTGATGTCAAAACTCGGCCTGAGATTGTGTTTGCTAGTCAGGCATGAACCTTATCAAAAGAGTCAACCGCAAGGACTCTAAAAGCTCCATGTTGAGAAGAAGCAAAGAAAAATGCATCATAAGTTACCAAAAACATCTCAGGGGAAAGAGGTGTGTAAGGTTCTAAGGCTTCTGGAAGGCGTGCTAATCCAATGACTTCTAACTGCCAAAAGTTGTCTTTGCATATTGATAACTCTAGACTCCTGAATGTTGGTCGTATTTCCAACAAGAGTAGGCAGTTCAGTGAGGTGACGAACTGTGTGTTGTGGTTTCTCCACGATTGTTGTTTCTAATACGTGGTGTAAAGAGGTTGGTTTAGCCAGGTCGAGATTGTTCCGCACCGCAGTCTTGAACCATTGTTTATGCCAAGTCGTCCATGTGCGGTTGGTTGACAGAGTAAACTGTTGGAATGAGAGTTTAGTGTTTTGAAAGATAGTCTCATTTCTGGATTGCCATATAGAAAGATCACAACAGTGAACTGGGAAAGAGTTTCATCTCGACTGAGTGGATTAACTGCAACCGAGTCCCATATATAATTGAGAGTCGATTGAATAGTTTGGTTATTGAGGTTAACTCTGTGCCAATTAATCGGAAGAGGAGAGATGAGCCAAAGCCTCATAACAATTGTGTATCGAAAGAAAAGATGCATGGTATCATTTTTATGGTTTTAACAAAAACACAACAATCCTCAAACATATAAATACGAGTGATATTTGTCATGGTTGGTATGATATTCTGGGAGACTTTCCAAATTAGAAGGATAGCGTTAGCTGGGGCTTTGATTTTCTACAGTTTTCTAAGAATTTTAGGTTGAATATGCCCAGAATTTGTGATGGAAGAAGATGATTCTAGATCATCCTAGAGAAAGGCTTTGGTAGCACTTTTGAAGAAAAAACTCATCGTTTGTCGAAACCACCAGATTAGCGTGTCTTGCGCCCCGAAGACACGTATGACAATGTCCAAGATGTCCTTGACCGCTGGTTGTGGGAAAAGAGAAGCGATGAGATTTGCATCTCATTGTGGATGCGGGGTTTCGAAATTACTCCCAAGCATATGTGCGTGAAGAATAAAATGTTCCAACAATGGTGGTGGTTCTGACCAGAAAGAATCGAGAATGGCACTAATTGTTGGTGAAGGTGGTCCGAAGAGTTGATCCATGATTGATTTGGATGTATCGAGATGAAAGGTTGCCTCCGAGTGAGTGTCCCGAGCAGTTCTAAAATCATTGATGCTCGCCGGTGCCAGAGAAGAAATAGATACAGGAGCTGAGATGCATTGTTTTGATGCCCGAGGGACCATTACAACATGATGGGGTGAAATGGGCTCTGCTAGCCGTTGTGTTACAACCCGCGGCCTGGGGCAATAAGGCCATGGGCCAACTCAGGATCAGCAGGGATGTGTCCAGGCCAATTTGGTTGGGTCGCTCTAGCTAGAAGCCTATTTGTTGAATCAACAACGGTACCAACATTCATTTGAGTTGAATTTCCTCGTGCGTCCCCAGGAATATAATAGTGGGCAGGGGTATACAATGGATCAACACGGGGTTGTGGTGGAGGGAAATTGAGATGGCTATCATGACCAAAAGTAGGCTCCTGGAGGTGGGCTTGAGCAGTGGAGTTGTTGTTTGGCTGTTGTGATTCGGGTGTGGGGATGAAATTGTTGTTGTTGAGATACTTGTGTGAAAGGTGAGTTGGAATCCAAGAGAATTGGGTCTAGTTTGTCGCCCTCTTCTAGTGTATTTAGATCAAACTGGTGCATAGGTTGGTGTTGGACTGTATCCTCTTACATGTTGTCGTGTTGGGTCGGGCCTTCATTATCATTGTTATTGATCATCTGCTTATGTGAAGTAGCACTATTCAGTGAAGAACTGGCTTGGCATGTGTGTATATTTGTTGGCTTGGTGTTTGCCAATGGATAAAGCTATACTAGACCGTAGTGCCTGGTTGTAATTGATTTTTTATTGAGGTCCAAAAGACAACAATCTGTTTAACATTTCTTGACTATTTTTTATGCCATGCAAAAATGCCTGAGCTTTGGAATAAATTTGGCATTTTCCAATCTTGTGGCCAAGCTTGCAACAACAGAAGCAAAAGGTCGGGGAAGATCTTCGTAGCAAAATTTGATTAAGAAGATTCGACCATTAGTAATATCAAAAGACAGGCGCATCATGTTAGGTAGTGGTTTAGAAATATCTAGCCACACCTTGAACCAGATCTACGAGATTGATACTTGATTAAGAGCTTCATGGTCGATTTCCATAAGAGGACCAATATAGTTAGCTAGCACCTCCACATTTGGAAAAAGAATATTTTGTAAAGGGAATTCCTGGCCAGTATGGAATGGTATCAAAGTCACAGGAGGTGTAGTCCAAAATCCATTCATTGACTTAAACTAACCATCCAAAAGGGACCACGGTCCTGTAAGCAATACTTTCTCTTTGTCTTAGGGGTTGGTAAATTGAACCATATAGTAATTGTTTTACTTATATTCATGACCTTCAAGAAGCTCAAGGTAGACTGAGGAATTTGGTTCCCATTGAGGAAGAAGATGGCGGGCAAAGGTGCTGGTTATGGTAATACTTAGCAACTGTTTGGAGAGAGGGGTCTTCAAGACTTTCATTAGCTTGCTTGAATCACATAATTTGGTTCCGAGATTATAAGTGTGTTCGCAAGTCGAGTGGTGAGGTGGTTTATGATAGAGTCGAAAGAGTGTTGAATTTCATGGTTGTTCGGGTAAGGTGCTATGTTGGTGGGGTTATCTGGATTGGGGATTGGTATTTGTTCTGACACTGGAGGAGGAAGGGTCAAGGGTGTGTGGAGATGGAGGTCGAGGTGAAGATATGGTTTGCATAGTTGGGTTCTGGGAGTGGAGATCGGTAGAGGGGAGTCAGGAGGGGAGAGCACAGAGCGAGGACTGTGTGAAACAGGATGTTGTTGTTGTTGTACGTTATGGAAAGTAAGAAGAGTGTAGAAAGTTAGAGCTGGAGGGGTTGGGGTGGAGTTTGAGAAGAGTGAGGAAGATGAAGTGAATGCATGTCAGACGATTGTAAAGGAAGTGGTTATTGAAGATTGGAGGTGGAATCCATCATCAAAGCTCTGAAGAAGTAATGATGTTGAAAACGATATGAAATAAATGAGAAGGTGAAATAGGTATTCACAAACAGAAGGTGGATCAGAGTGAAAACAGGGATTGAAAGTAATGGCGAAGGTGTATTAGCAAGAGCAGGGCAGGAACAAGGATGTGATTGTTGTTGAATTCTCATTTAAAACTTGGAGCGGATTTGAAAGGTTTAAACAAAAAATGACGGTGAAATAAATGAGATGAAAGAGAAGGGATATTAGAATTAAATAGGAACCAGGAGAACAGTAAAAGAACTATAGTTCAATTAGATGGGTCTTAGTTTTAAACAAAAGCAATTAGAATCCTGTTCGTTATATGTTGGAGACCTGCACATACAAACACGAAACAAACAATTAGCAAGTTGCGGGAGACACAAGGAAGATGCTATGTAGAGGAATAGAAGGGACGCCCGAAGAGAAAAATGGAGAATTTAGTGGTGTTGAGAAGAAAAAATGGAGAAGTGAGTGGTTGATGACTACACTGTATCACGGGAAATGAAAGAAAAGTTGTGGAAATTGTAGCTAGTGATGGTAATTGCAAATGGAGAGCCTTGTGGAGGTTTTCCTGGGTTTACTGAGTAATTGAAACCCAAAGAGAGAGAGATTATGTATTCCTTGCTTGCTTATTAGAAGTTAGAAGAGAGCCAAAATCTCAATTGGGGGAAATGGTTTATGAGGGAAATGAAAGCCTTTCCTTGCAAAACAATCAGAGCCTAACATCCGACCTTGATGGTCCAATGATCACCGCCATTCACGACTTTTACTCTTCTTTAGTTTCTTTCACACTGTCCAGTCGATACAGCTCACCTACTCTCCCATTTCTCTCTTTGATACTACACACTGTCCATTTTTCTATTCCTCGAAGAAAAACCCACTGAAGGCTTCACTTTTCCACCATAATCAAAGGTACAAACTCAAGATACATTGTAATCTTCTCTTTTCACTTCTGATAAGAGTCTGTAGTTTAGTTTTATAAAATGGGTATCTCAATTTGAAGGAATTTTAAAATCCATCATACCATTTTTGTACTCTTTATTGATTCTTGATCAAGGATGGGCAGACATCCACACCCCCTTCCAAAGAAACTTATAAAAGCCCTTTTATGCCATGAATGTGAAGGAGTTTGTGGAACCCAGTTAGTTCTTTACCTATTATGTATAGGTTATGTAGCGCTCCACGTTCTAGAAATTATAGAGGACTTTGAGATGCTAAGAAAAAATGGGGAAAAAACTGTGTCAATAAGGGGAAACAAAGAACTAAAGAAGCCCCTCGTCTATTTCAATGGGTGGTTCCCTTGCGTTGTATTCTCAGATATGAAAACCATTCTGTGAAACCAATTTACATTCTAAGTTTAGACGTTCAAGATTCAGTTTGGGTATTTCAATTTTCAAGGGATTTCTGCCAAGTTCAACACCCTTCTTTCAATTTCTTATAGATGCTAATTGAAGTGTAGAGATCTATTTCAAATGAAGTTGCTAATGACTCTTTTCATTCAATAAGTATGATCCTATGCCTCCGTGCTTAGGTGCTTTCAGGTATTTGCAGAACCGTGTTTCTTTCGTGCATTTTTCAAAATCTTTCGTGAAGCATGGCGTGTGTAGAGATAGGCATTCTTCAAACAGTATTACATTATTAAGATTATTAGACATGCCAGGCAGCCAGAAGGGCCCTTTGCACACCACTTGCATTGTGCTATTCCATTCAGCGTATTTGTAAACGAGGTGAAAATAACAGAAGACGAAGTTCATTGGTTAACTATTCATTTCTTTCTTTTAGCTCTTGTTAATGTTTGTGTTTTTATTTATTAAATTATTGGAGATCTGGGGTTTTTGTTAAATTGATTTTTGTTGGTTTTACTTGAACTAACTGAACCTTAATTATGCATACTGTGTTTCGTTTTCTTTACTTTTTTTTCCCTATGATGATAATTTGAGACTAACCTTGGCTGATATTGTATAGGTTAAAGGGCAAAGGGTGTTGAAGAACATTCCCAAAGCCAAAACTGCTTCAAACATTAGGAACACGGGTAACACGCCTGTGTGCCTTACTCTTCTATACACCATTCTTTATACTGCCCCTAATCTTCCTTCTTGCCTTATTCCTATAAATAATTGATTAATGTTAATAACATTTGAATATTCAAAATTTTATGGCTTGAAGCTCCATCCTGTAGCTCCCTTCTTCCTTTTAGCTAAGAACATGATAAAGACACGACACACAGTCATCCATAAACCCATGAGCATCTCTTGCAGTCTCATCTGCTTCTCATTCTTGTTATCCATCCTCATCAAATTAGCCCATTCAGCTACATTTGAGATTGAAAACCAATGTTCACATACAGTATGGGCGGCCGCAGTACCAGGTGGTGGTAAGCAACTCAATTCAAGTCAATCATGGAAAATCAATGTGGAGCCAGGCTGGACCCAGGCCCGCATTTGGGGTCGCACCAACTGCACTTTCAATGCGACAGGCCATGGACATTGTGAAACTGGTGACTGCAATGGGCTCCTCCGATGTCAATCTTATGGTCAGCCACCCAATACTCTGGCTGAATATGCGTTAAACCTAGATGGTGACATTGACTATTTGGATATTTCACTCGTTGATGGATTCAACATACCCATGAACCTGACCCCGATAACAGGTAGGTGTAATGGCACCACATGCAGCGCTGACATCAATGGCCAATGTCCCACTGAGTTACAAGCACCGGGAGGTTGTAATAATCCATGTGCTGTCTTCAAGACAGACCAATACTGTTGCGACTCAGGGACCTGTGGGGCTACTAACTTCTCTAGGTTCTTCAAGGAAAGGTGTCCAAATGCCTATAGTTATCTCATGGACGATTTATCTAGCACATTTACCTGCCCTTCTGGTACCAATTACAAAGTTGTGTTTTGCCCGTAAGTAAAATTCCTTGTCTTCTCTATTTAGTTAAGCAACATTAAATGATTATTTTTGCAGGTTCATGCTTTTGGTTCAAATTTAATAGTCAAGTCATTGTTAGTCAAATTGGTGGTACAAGTTCCTTTTACATATTATTAATGACATTTCCGAAAATATTAAATATTCATCACTGCTGATGTATATGTATGTATAAAAGCAAGAGGCCGCTTATTCACAAAAGGAACATATTCACTCCTTGCTAGTATTGATTATGACCTAAATCTGATCTTTAAGAGAATTTTACTTACAAACTTCCTATTTGGTTGAGTAGCATACACATTCACCTTATTCTCATAAACGAGAAAAGTTTACTCGGATGCAGCTCCTTAAATTTTCTCAATAACAGTGATTTGATCAGAGTGAGGTACCATGCGCTTTACACATTCACCAAAACAGAAAACACACACACACATAAAACGCACCATTCTTGTTTGCTCAAGTTTGGTTAATGACTTCAAATATTTATACATAACTAGTATAGGAAATGGAAGTAATACCACCTTTTTATTCACTACTTATATTGAATTTCATAAAAGTCAATTGGATGACATTATTTATTAAAAAAAAATTGTTGGTTGCAGGAAAATGAATGGAACCAAAGAGGACAATTCCAGGTAGTCACTAGTTTCCTTGTACTTTCCAATATTTGTTACTAATATTTCTTCTTTTATTTTGTCAAGACATTCTCTGCTATTTTTAGTTTCCTTTCAATATGGTTTACCCATTAACCGGGAAGATTTCTAAAGAGTGAAATTAAATGTAATTGATACATCCATACCCCAGGCACATTGTCACATAAATACCTGTTTGTAAATGGCTTGCACAGAATGTGATTTACACAGGGTCAGTACTTCTTGTCCAACTTGAGATGCTGACAAACCGCTGGCTTATAATCAAATGTACGATGGAATGGAGTGCCTTTAGTGGCTCCATTGGTCCTCTTGGACAAGCCCACCCTGGCTGGTGCTTTGCTTGAGTGTAACAAGCACTTCCATCTGGCGATTTTCTTGAGCTTAGCAACACTTCTATTGGCTCTTAGGGTGCATTTGTTTCAAAAGAACAATTTTCAAGAAAATTTGCTAAAAGTGGGAATGCAGAGAATTGAGAACATGAATTAGATGATGATCTCTATCTTCATGTTTTCTTAACAAAATTGTGAAAAATGTTTACATTGGTTGAGAGCAAAGAGTATTTTCGCAAAATATATGGTCATCTTCAACAACAAATGGAGAACTTCTTCCTTCTTTGTTTCTATTCTCTAATATTTTCTCTAGCTTTCCTTGGAAAAAAAATTCTTTTGAAACAAACACAGCTTCATAAGATAGTGAGGATGATACTGGCCTTTTCTACATAAAAAGGGAATCTTTTTGTTACAATAGAACCCAAAAGTGATGTGGATTATCGAAGTCGATTTACTTTAAAACAAAAATGGTCAATGTACTTGTATGAAATGGTTTCATGGGATTCTTCGAATGTGGTTTAGAAATAGGAATCAGTTTTATCAAAGGATTTCCTGTGAGTTTTTCTAGCAGGAGTATGGAATGAGTAATGGAGGGTAGTGATTTAGAGGAGGTTATGTTCTGACAGCTTGGCACCAATGGCTGAGTCGATGCCCAGGCACACCTCATTGTGAACTACGAGTTTGACAACTGTGATGATTATCTACTCTTCTAGTGATATGATGAAGAAGTAGTAAACCTTGGCGTTTAGTTTGTTAGAATATTAGTTATGAACTTATCGTTTGTTTGGGTTTGGGAATTTGTTTAAATTAAGGACTCTTTGGACTGTTTGCTATATACTCACTTTTGGATATATTTTTCTGATCAACAGTAAGTATCTCCACTGACCACAATCCTTATTTGGTTGGTCATCTTTTTATTTTTCCTCTTCAGCTCAACCAATGGAACCACTTTCGAGGTGCGAAACAATTGTTCTTACACAGTGTGGGCTGCAGCTATTCCAGGTGGAGGCAAACGACTCAATCAAGGTCAATCATGGGCCATTAACGTCAACCCAGGCACAAAGCAGGCCCGTATCTGGGCACGTACTGGTTGTAATTTCAACGCAAGCGGTCAAGGTAGTTGCCAGACGGGGGACTGTGGTGGAGTCCTAGAATGCACTGGCTATGGTCAGGCACCCAACACTCTAGCTGAATATGCATTAAACAGTTCCAATAACATGGACCTCTTTGACATTTCTCTTGTTGATGGGTTTAACGTGCCCATGGACTTCAGCTCAGTAAGTGGGTGCCCTCGTGGCATCCAATGTACTGCTGATATTGTGGGCAAATGCCCTAATCAGTTGAAAGCACCTGGTGGTTGTAACAATCCATGCACCGTGTTCAAGACTGACCGGTATTGCTGCATCAGTGGGGCTTGTGAACCTACTAACTTTTCTAAATTCTTCACGAAGAGTTGCCCAGGTACCTATAGCTATCCCATAGATTATGCAAGTAGCACCTTCACTTGTCCTCCTGGTACCAATTACAGGGTTGTTTTCTGCCCTTAAATGATTTCTCATACTCGGAGCAAGTTGAATGAGAACTTTTAATCTATTTTTAGAGAAGTGTAATGAGAAGAAAAGTAAGACAGGTCTTGTACATGAAATTAAGACGGAATATTAATGCAGTTCTTTGGTAGGAATAGAAAGCAAATGATTGATTTCATATTAAGTTTTTTTATTGAGTCCAATCAATTATATACTTTAAATAATGAGGCTCCAAACTTGATGTGGGATTAATGTTGTGCCTACATCTCCAACTGTTAACTTGCATGGTAATGTTAAAAATGCATTATGATTTTTTTGCTTTATTGTTTTAATATGTTTGTCTGATTTTCAGAGATCCAGTTAATCAGTTATGCGGTGTCATAGTGCGAGTCATCCATGATGGTGTAGAAGAGATAACTAAAAAGGAGATTCCTTGATGAAATTGTATGGGAAGAAGGCGATCAAGCAGTCCATGCAAATAAGTTAACACTCGTTAAATCCTTGGCTTTACTAACCTCTAACTGTCTAACAAGTTACAAATCTCCTTTCCTTTTTCGAGTTTCGACCCCTACCCTAGCAAAGCTCCTTTACTCTTCTTCAAGTCTTTAGAGGAGAAGAGCAGTGATCACCAGCCGCAGGCCGCCACCCCCTCTCGCATCCTCCGCTAACGGCCGTTAAAAAAGGTAAGAGATTCGTGATCTTCTTCTCCTCCGCTAAATGTTATAGCTTCCCAGGATTATCAAATGGGTGGTCAGAAAGTCAACAATCACAATGTAAAACATCTTTGCCACTTCATGAACACTCATAATCTCATTGTTTTCCCTTTTACTGGATCCAGATTCACATGGCATAACAAAAGACAGGATATTCATGGCATTAAATCCAAATTAGATAAGATCCTTGTCTCAATTGAATGGATGACATCCTTCCCCTCGGCCTCTGCTAGATCTATCCATACATCATCCTCGGACCATAGAGCTATATCCATCCAATTAGTCTCTACTCAGAACTTTGGACCCAAGCCTTTTAAATTCTTCCATATGTGGACCAAAGATCTTCGTTGTCGCCACTTAATTCAGCATTCTTGGAGCTCTAGTCGTCATCCTCAATCGGCTTCTAATTTCACCATTAAGACCAGAAATCTGAGCTTTCAACTTTCTAAGTGGAACAAAACAGTTTTCAGGAACATTGATCAAAACATTCTCGATACTCTTACTGATTTGGACAATCTCCAAAATTCTCCATCATCAACTCTCAATACCTCGGGCATCGCAGTCTTGGAAGATCGCCTTTTGGAGCTCTATTATTGTCAAGAACTCTTTTGGATAAACAAATCAAAAGAATCTTGGCTCCAAGATGGCAACAAAATACCAAATTCTTCCATCTATCTGCTCTGCTTCACCGAAAAGAAATCAGATTCTCAGCCTTAGGGATTCAGTAAATATTTGGCATTCCTCTCGTTCTTCTATTGGTCACATTCCTAATGGCTATTTTTTGGATATCTTCCAATCTATTTCTCCCAGCCCAATCACGATATCCTATCCTTATTCACATTGGTGATCATTGTGACAATGAAACCCTTCTTAAGATCTCAGATCAAGAAGAGATTCGAGCTACCATATTTGCCATGGGCAACCACAAAGCCCCGGGTCCAGATGGTTTTCATGCATACTTTTTTCAACACTACTGAGAAATAATAAAAAATGATATTATTGCGGTGATCACTGATTTTTTCCATACCAAGTCGTTAAACTCCAAACTCAATGAGACCTTTTTGGCATTAATTCCGAAAGTCTCCAACCTAGCCACTCCGGATAAATTTCGACCGATTGGACTTTGCAATGTGATCTATAAAATTATCTCCAAGATTTTGGCAAATTGTATGAAATCATTGCTAGACAACATCATCTCCCCCAATCAAGGGGCCTTTCTTCAAGGACGGTCCATTTTGGATAATGTCAATCTTGAGTATGAGGTTTTTTTCCAAATGAAGCATAGTCTCAAGAAAAAACAAGGTTGGATGGCGATCAAAATTGATATGTCTGAAGCTTATAACATAATGGAATGGCCCTTTCTCCTTCAAATCCTTAAATAACTGGGTTTTCAGACAACTGGATACAACTTATTCAACAATGCATTTCTACATCCTCTCTTCGAGTTATCCTTAATGGCTCCCCCTTGGAAACAATCAAACCCACTCGGGGTATTCGACAAGGTGACCCCATGTCTCCTTATCTGTTCATTATCGTCGTTGAAGCTCTTTCCCGCTTGCTGGCTCAAGCAGAAGGCAATACCACGCTTTGTGGCATCCAACTAAGGCAACACTCTCCCTCCATCAGCCACCTCCTCTATACAGACGATTTCCTGCTCTTTTGTCGAGCTACTCTGGCGGAGGCTCACTATATTAAGGATATCCTCTCAGATTACGAGGCCTCTGGCCAGGCAGTAAATTTTGACAAATCCTCTGTGTTTTATAGTTCAAATATCCATCCCAAATACACTAAAATGATTAACAGAATAACTTGGCTCTAGGTTGTACAACCCAAAATACAAATATTTAGACTCTCCCCTCCTCTCTAAAAGCCTCATGTTTCCAATTTATTGTGGAGAAAATTAACAACAAATTATCTACTTGGAAATCTAAGGTCCTCTCGCAAGCAGGAAGGACGATCATGATCAAATCAATTCTTCACTCCATCCCAGTTTACAATATGTAAACTTTCCTTTTACCATCCTCGGTCACCAATCAAATTGACACTCTAGCCCGCAATTTCTGGTGGAATGGTACGGAGGATAAAAAAGTGAAACATCTATTCACTTGGGATCATATTGCTCTGCCTAGACATCTGGGAAGCCTCAATATCCCACCAGCCAAAATAAAAAATTTAGCTCTAAAAGCTAAACAAGTTTGGCGTGCTATGGTGCAACCGCAAAATCCTTATGTAGTGAACTTAAATGACATTGATTTGTGGAGGGATTGTTAGGTTAAACCAATCTTTTTTCTAGACAAACAACCTCTCTTACCTGAGCAACTGAACTCCCTATCATCTATCCAGGACCACTGGATTTGGGACATGTCCCACAAGCCTCAATGAAACGAAGACCTGATCACATATCTGTTTCCATAGCCAGTGGCAAATGACATTATGAACATTGTCATTCGCCCATCCACAGCTCCAGATACACTAATCTGGAATTTTGACAAACTTGGCCTTTTCTCAGTCAAAAGTGCCACTAAAGCGTTTGTGCTTGCCAATCTTGAAACTTCCACCTCGTGACCCCCGGACATTGGTCTCACTCCTAAAATCTCAAGAGAGTTATGGCAAATCAAAGCCCCTGCTAATGTTATTCTCTTCTTATGGAAGGTCTCTCGGAATCTTCTACCCACTATGACCAATTTTTCTCTGATTCATGTCCCAGTTGACAACAAATGCTGCGTGTTTTGTCAGAATCAACCTGAGGACATTACTCTTTTTTTTTTCTTTGTCCCATTGTCCAGCGACTTTGGCTTATTTCCCCTCTCCCTATTAATTGGGCTGGTACCAATCTTCCTAATCTTTCAGTCAGCGAGTTCTTTAGTTCCTTTGGGAGACTGTCGAGGCCCATCCTCTGACCCATGATGAGATGCTATCTCAGTTTGTGGCCATCTCCTCCTTGATCTGGAAAGTTAGAAATGACACTATTTTTTGAAAGCATGCGTTTTCCATACATAATTTTTTTCGGGCAACCAATCACACCTTATCCGCTTGGGAAAAACAATGGTTCCTTACCGCCCATTCCAACAACCAAGATAACCAAATCACATCCTTGCACCATGTCCTCGAAACAACAATGTGCGAAAACCGAACCCATGCCTTGAATGTTAACCCTTCCTCAGAATCTCTATTCGTACCACTCTTTCCCATGATATGATTGTGGTATCTTATGATGTTTGTTTCTTTGCATCCTCACAGCAGTGAGCTTTTGGGATCTTGGCGGTGGGTGCTTTTGGAAGGATACGTGCTAGGTTGGCTGACACGATCACTGGTCGGGTAGCAAATAGTACCGTGGCTGAATGTTTTCCTGCGAAAGTCGCTCTATTACTCATCCAGACAAGGAATTGGCAAACTGGGTTGCTTCTTGGGGACTCTTGGAACCTACACTCTATTTTGCAGGTTGACATTGGGGACCAGCGAACGGACTCAAACTAGATGTGGAGACCGATTGTGTGTAGTATACGGTCACTTCTTTCTTGTCTTTCTGGATGGTCATGTAATTTTATTCCTAGAACTCTTAATCAGGAGGCACATGGTTTGGCCTCTATTGCAGGACAAAAAAATTTGTAACCATATTAATTATTTATAACATTCTCTGTATGCATTATCAAAAAAAAAAAAAACCATTGCATTAAAGTCACCAAGTAAAGCCCATGGAAGGACTTTAGTACTCGCAAATTGTTATATCTCTGTCCACAATTGTTGCCTTCGTTGTTATACATTCTTTTCCATCAGTCCATGTAACCATGCTGAAGAAGATTGTTTTTGCACTTCTTTTTTTTTTAACTGAAAATGAACATAACACCAAACCATTTCTACCTCTCTTGACAATTGGATATGGTTAAACATTGAGAACCAGCCAAATACTCAAAGACAAGAAAGGCAAATTATTTGACAAGCATCTAATACCATATACCTGTCATACAAACCACTATTGCGATTAAAAAAAGTCCAACATATTGCTATATGTACTGATTGCATTATTTACTCCACATAATAATAACAATTTAAGATATATCATTCATATTTTTCACCAAATTTTCCAATATAGATCGCAATATATAGTCAATGTTTTATTTCTGTATTCATATTTTCACCAAAATTTCCAATATAGATCGTGAAAATTTCCAATATAGATCGCGATATATAGTCAAAATTTCATATGGTGGCTGGAATCATATGTGTTACCAAATATTGACTTGAATTCGACATAACCTAAATAGAAAGAGAGTTGAATAAAGAAAAGTCTAATTAAAAGCCTAATGGTAACTGCAAATTAGCTAGAAAATTTTGGACCAATTGTAAGAAGCCTATAAAGGCCAGAACTCTCCTTTATTTTGAGACACAGCAAAGAACAAGTGTCTAAAATTTCTCTCCCATTTCCCATCTCTGCAGATCCAAAAAAAAAAATGCCAGCAGGAACGCTTGAAGTTAATCTCATCCGTGCCAAAAATCTTAAAAGCACAGATTTCTCTGTAATTTTTTTCTTCTCTACTTCATTTCTCATTACAATTGCCTAATATTCTGAAATGATCCGTTCGTTGTTGTTAATGTTGTTTTCGTTATTGTTGATCAACTATATCTTCTGGATCATCATTTGGGATTCATGAATTATTCTCTTAATACATGTTATCGGATATTTGATCTTTGTGTTTGATATAGATAATGTGATCTAGCTATGTATTGGTTCAATCAGGTAAAATGGATCCTTATGTTATCCTCACTTGCCGAACACAGGAGCAGAAAAGCAGTGTTGCAAAAGGTTGCAATTTTTTTTTGATCCGGTTATTTATTTGCCTTTGCTTTGTTTGTTAAAAATATGCAAATCTAAACTGTTGTTTCAATGTAGCAGGACAAGGAACTGAGCCAGAATGGAACGAGACTTTTATCTTCACAATTTCAGATGGTGCTTCAGAACTAAAACTCAAAATAATGGACAAAGACAAATTTACCGCTGATGATTTTGTAGGAGAAACAACGTAAGTCACATCTCTATAAATCTCTGTCTTTCCTTCTTAGCTATTCATGGGAAGAAATTTTCATTTGGGGGGATTGGAATAAGTTCAGAATCGTAAGGTACTAATACATGTTACCAATGGAACCCAAACTAAACATATCCACTAGACAAAGCACCAAACATTGCCATTAAAGCTTGACACGAGAGCCACTATGCAGTATTGTTTGCTTCACGATATATGCTACATAACTTGAACTTCCAGATCTCTCAAGAAGATCCAGTCACAGGCGCTACAGGTGTTGTGGGCGCTGGTTCTTTATGCTGCTCTTGCTCAGCTAATGCCCTGTATCAGAAGTTGAGAACCACTATGAGGTTGTCAACGTTTAAAATTGTTGCTAAATGGAGCCAATGCACCATAGCTAAACTCAGCATAGAATCACGAACGTTACCTATAGGACCACAAATTGCATGTCCATAACCTGCAGGTCCTGGATTGCACCATCAATATTTAGTGCAAACCAATCATTTGGTGGAGACGGCCTTCTCGCTGTAACAGATTTAATTTTGTAGAGCATTATTGTTATTGGTCTTAGTACAAGTAGAGAATTCATGCAGAGATTCAGCTATAATGGAAGGAGGGGGAGTGTCTTCATTACAGTTGCACAAATATCACAAGAAGCATTATCAACAATCTATGATCAAGCGTGAGATTGGTAAATGGAGTTTGTTGTGAAGGCAGATCCGTATAAAAGTTGAGTCTGGGGAACTTAATATTTAGATAAAACTTTTGGATCAAAAGGAACATGCAATCTCTTCCAGAACTAGAACAAGGCATTCATACAAGGAAGATATGGAGAGTTGGGGTTGACTAAAATTTGGTTGAGTTGGGGTTGAATTGCTAGAGGTAGAAGATTTTGCAGAATATCAATATCACATCTAAGTGTAGATAATTTGAAAAACAAAGATGAAAGACCATCAGGTTCACAAGCTTTGTTAGGGTTTATTCTCCAAATTGCTTGGAGCATTCAGAATTGACGAATGCTTTTGCAAGAACTCCAACAAAATATTTAGGTGGGATCTTCAGCAACAGAGGGGTATTTGCATGTAATTAAAGGTGAGATTACCACAGTCACGACATCTCATAAACCATGATATGTGATCAACTATAGCACTCCTCCCTATTTACCTTTGTCTGCTAAAATGATGTGTGGCTGATTAAAATTACTAAGGTCGATTGTGGATGCTTTTCGGCTGCGCCTTGCACTGTTCTATGTAATCGTTTTTCCCCATATTCAAGTAATATTTCGTTTTTTCACAAAGTTCCTTGCAGTTTCTCCTAATACTTAAATTTACCGACCCCAGTGTAGACCAACTTCATCCTCTTTGTTTTAGTCATATTTTCTTCTAGTTCATTGACATTAGTAACAAATTTGAAGATAAAATTTCTCTCATTACCTCTGAATGTGTTTTAGACCATTATTAGTGATTCATGAAGTTTGCTCTTTGCAGTATTCCTCTCATGCCTCTGTTTATCGAAGGTAAGCTGCCATCAACTCCTTATAATGTGATCAAGGACCAGGAGTACTGTGGAGAGATTAGGCTTGGCCTCAAATTCACTCAAGAGGTACTGTCTACTTTTCATGATGTTTTGGGCCGGGATACTCCATGAGGAAGTTTTTCCCTTTGGTTCTCTTGCCTAGTTGAGCTTCGAGTCCCACTTCTCAGTCATGTCTCATTGTTCATTGTTCATTGTTCATTGTTCATTGTTTGAGACGACCATTCAATCTGAATTAATAGTTCTTTAGGATTAACTATTCTTTTCTGGATCTTGTGACAGAGGAGCTCTTACCAAGGCTACAATGAGCGAAGCTACGAGCCAGGGGAGAACTATGGCGGATGGAAAGAATCTTCCTACTAGAGAGGGATTACTGGCAAAAACTACAATATACAGTGTCTCTCTAGATTGTGAACATTTCTGTGGAAACGAATAATTGTTTTTTGCATCCTCGAAAGTATAGTTTGGTGAATTAACAGATGAGTTCATGTTAGTTTTGAGCTCATATGGAGCAACATATATCATGTACTACAGCTTTAAGTTCGGAAATTTTTTCTAGACAACCAAGCAACTCTTGATGAAATATGCGCAACTCATAAGATCAACCTTACAAACATCAACCTTGCTCACCACCATCAATACCTTTTAGCATCAACTTTCTTTAATTAAGACTAGTACACTCCAGCGGTTAAGAATAAACCAAGGTTGAACGAGAAAATAGCTTGCGACGGACATAAGAAAGCAAGGCAACCAACCGTAGGATTAAAACCAAGTAGAGAGGGGATAACAAAGAGGTTTATGAATGAGATGAAAGTAACATCTGCTTGCCTTGTGCCTAAAAGGAGAGTAAGACAATCAAAATATGGAAATAAAACACAAAAAGAGAAGGAATGAGCCTCGTGGAGATGAGTGAACAAGGAAGATGGTGGTTTCAAAGGAAGGGGGAGAACAGTACAACAGAAAGGAAGGGGTCGTGAGCAGCAGGTTCGGCATCTACATCTACTGCAAAAGAGAGAATCCATTTCAGATAACAACAGAGAGAATCCATTTCAGATAACTACGCCTCTGCCAGGCAGTATGTGGAATGGCCAATGGCCAAGAGCGGAACTTTTTAGATATATAATCCAAGAGTGGAGTTATCAACCTCAAAACATCGGGGGAATGAACTTTGATGATGATGATGAATCCAAGAGAGTTATGGGAACAGCCTTCTGAATAAGCTGTTGTTAGTTATATGCCGTGCTTGTCTAAGTTATCTCAATCATATGCCAATTTCCTCTAAATATGCATGCACCTCAACAGAAATAATAACAAATGAAACAGCCTAAATCTAGCTGTATGTGAATGAAGAAGATGGACGGAAATGGGCGGGTGGGTAGCAAATACCTCCAAACAATGTGAAGCCTGAACTAAAGATTTATAAGCATGGATAAAATGCAAAAAGCCAACGCCATCCATAGGAAGGTTAAAAAGCTAAAACATTCTGCACATTGAGTTGGATCTCAATCCATAGTGCACTACAAAAGTTAAGGAAGAAGAGTTTAAAGCTCAAAAAACCAAATCCTAGGTCTAAATAGTACCTGCATGTTTTGTACAGAAGTTATGTCTATTGTCAAGAATATTTCAGGGATTCACCTCCCTGCTGTTTTCCGCCTTTTTGTCCAACCCATCAGCCTTCTCCACATCATTCCCATCAGCCTTCCCCACCTCAGAATGATGTTCTGCATTGTTGCAGACGCCTATCGAGCTTTGATTCCCTGACACTGGTTTCATTGTGGGCTCGTCTAATTGAGTTTCAGATGAAACTTTCTCATCAAACTGAAAGAGATTATCTGTTTCAAAGTCCCCTACACCAATATCCTTGAGTGTTGTCCCATTGGTGTTTTGGGTCTGCGGTGAACCCACCTGCTGCTGCAAATAATCCGGAACTAGCAGATTGTCATCCACTGGTATTGCACCAGTAAGAGTCTTGAAAGCAAATTCAAGGCAGGGATCTTGCAAGTAATCGTGCACCGAGAGATCCTCTACAAATGGCAATGTGATTGAAGATCCTGCCTTATCATCAATGTTATTTCCAGCCCCAAGCTTCTCAAGACCTGCTTGGTTAGCAACAGGCATTGCACAACTGTTTGGCTGCCCATCTAGTTGATGTACACAATTGTTGATAAATCCTTCACCTTCTCCAGCAGCTTCCACTTCGGGATGATTGACCTGCACAGTGGTGGAATTATTCAAGCCACCTGCAGTGGGGCTTATAACCTGTTTGGCTTTAGCTGAAGATCGCTGTGAAGCCGGTAGTGAAGAAGTCTCAGCTGGAACCCCTGCAACTCGCTTTGAAGCCCGACGAGGAGTATCCAGTTCTTTCTTCTCTTTCCTTTTGCGCAACCCACCCTTGGTCTTTCCATTTTCATCCTTTCCAACCCCATTCTCCACCAGCTGATCACCAGAAGGCGCAGCAGTAGTAAGTTGAGCTGGAGTTGAAACAAGCTTCTCAACAACAGGACCCTTCTTAGACTGCAATTTTTTTGTTTTCTGTCCCCTTGTCTTTGATGTCCCACTCTGTATTAACTCCGGTTCTAGAGGTGCAATGCTGCTCGGATCCGCCCATTCCTCTCCTACAACATAGTTAACTACAGATCACAATCCAGTGACTGCTAATATAATCATCTAAAACAGGCTAAAAACTACCCTGATTTCAGGTCTCCAGATTCGGAAGTCCTAATCTGCCCTTTTGTCTTCTCTACCATTTAGAGCAAAAAAATTTATTCATCTTATGTCTTATTTTCCAATTATCCCAGTCTAATCCTTTATAGGACAAATTTTAGTTTTTAAATATTGGAAGTATAGATAGAGGAATGTGGCAGATTGAACACATGAACTGCCATGCGCTTATTTTCTTAATATACTACTTTCAAAATTCCAAAATGTAATTAGTAATCATTATCGATCCATTAACGGATTTTCACCAGATTGGTACCATCGGAATGACATCACCACAACTTTTATCTGGCACCTTGTGATGAATATTTTATTATAAATTATATTTTTCTCCTAAAAATTTATTTTATTGTTTAACATTTAGAAAACAAATCTTTCCAAGATATGATTAAAAAAAAGTCATTGAATTATTTAGTTGAAATTGTATTAAAATTGACAATTAATAAGTAAATATATTTAAATAGCAAAATCGAAAAGGGAATTTTAGAGGTTGATCCCAAACCGTGAGTTGACCATCCGGTTCCATTAAAGTCAAACAAAAAAGACATCTTTGCCCCAATTCCTAGGAACATAATAATGTGTTGGAGTCGGGGTAAGAATGTCTTTCTTGTTTGACTTATTTTGACTTAACAGAGAACTTGGTAGTCAACTCACGATTTGGGACTAGGACCTAAATAGTGAGCTCTTGGGACCAAAGTCAGGGTGCCTTAAGGAGACCAACCTCTAAAATTCTCAATCAAAAAACTAAAACTAAGAAACTTTTGAGTATAACAAATAAAACTAACTTCTTGTTGGAGTACTCATGCCCTGATAAAGAGCACAGGTACTCTCCAAAAGCAAAAAGCCATTAACCTTTCAATGGTCATCAAAACTGTTATAACGAACTTTTAGGAACTATTCCAAGAAACGCATGAACCAACTGCTATTATATTGTTTCTACTTGGAGCTGGTAATGGTTGGTGCACAGTTGGATAAGGTTGACTTGTTGAATTTATGATCCGTGATATCAATATCTAATTACCTCCCCCTAGTAATCCCACTAGTAAGGCTTCAAAAGTGAAATAGAATGTAATTTGTGCTTAGAATAACTTTGTCATCTTACCTGGAATGGGACCATACTTGGATTCATACTCAGATTCAAGAATGACATTATGCAGTGAAAACACAGGCTCTGAGTCATTTGAGCACTGTGCTACTTCCAACTTCTTACTTTCTGTAGCTGGCGGCTGGAGGAAACAATTTCAAAGAGGAAAGTGAACACTAAATAAGAAGATAAGATGAGTAACAGAAGAAGAAGCCAAAGCAGTTTGCCTACGAACTCTTTTCATTGGCCGAATTGCAACAAAAACAAGGATAAAACAAGATACACCAACAATGTGGATGCTTACAGCAGATTTCTCATTAATTAACTCCAGGGTCTTCAAATCTCTTATTTTAGGTTTAATGGCACATTTCTCAATGTCGCCACTTTTCAGATAGCGCAATGCATCAGGTTTGGAGCGGAAAGCATAGCCGGTCTCAGGATCAATATAAAACTGTACAATTCAAGTCACAAGCGAAACAAGTATAAACTTGCAGTACTCAATAGCATAATGTAAGCTCAACTAGGTAAACAAATGACTTATCTTAGAAAGATATCATGCACATGGTTCGTTAGAACCGTGAAGTTAGCATGTTCATACAAGAACACGAGCTAAATTAAAATGTTTAGAAATTAAAAAAAATAATGACTTCAGTCTATATCCATTGTCATTAAGAAAGCACAATGACTTTAGTCAATATCCCTAACAAAGGTTACCGGATCCTTTCTGGTCTTGCCTCCCACTTTTTTGCTGACTATCTCAAGAATCCATTTTTCTGGAAGCCCATCCACATTAACCCGTCTTTCAATTTGAACCTAGCAATCACATTAATAATTCACAATTTCATGTTTAATCCCATCAACATGAACAATAGAAAGTATATGTAAGGAAGATAACAAAGTGAAAAAAGATAAATAAACCTGAGTTTGTGATTGCTTGGATGTTTGAGCTGGCTTGGATGTTTGAGCTGGCTTGGATATTTCAGCTGGCTTGGATGTTTCAGCTGACTTGGATGTTTCAGCCGGCTTGGATGTGCCATTTAAGCTCTTTTGATCCTCTAGATAACGGTTCACAGCTAGAACAGAATAGAATTTGCGGCTAGTAACAGGATCAATATAACACTAAGAAATGGACAAAATACAACCATTAGTTAGCTCAACTAAATTAAGAAGACCAAAATCTACAAAAATAAATAAATAAAGGAAAAAAAATTTATATATATCAATTAGCAAATATCATGCAACTCCAAAACTATGTTTTTTTCCATGTTTTCATTGAAATATTTTAAAACTTAACTATACTACCTAGAAGAGAAGGGCAATAAGGATTGTCACTATGCTAAACTTGTGTTCCATAACAAAAAGGCAATCCAAGAAATGTCTATCCTCCTTTTATATGGGCCGTGAGAATTTTTAAGATTTCAAATTTCCCACCATAGAAACAAAATATCATCCCTAAAAGCAAAATCAAAATGATATTTTAGTAGACTAGGCTGGTTGTTAAACATCCAAAACCAAGTCACCATTGATGCTTTGCAAGACGTGAGACCATAAAGACCTTTCCTTGGAAAGATATCACTTTAAGGTACATAGAACAAATTTATTTACATGGTATTGAGATCTTCATGGTATTAAGAATGAATGGGGCAACGCTTACTATCTTATGGTTCCCGGGTCTCATTCTCACATCTATCTTCATTAGAAATTTTCTTTACATTAATTTTCTAATTCTTCTGACACCGATCAAACTTACTTATAACTGCAAATCTAGTTTAACTCTTGTCTTCGTTGCAATTAATTTTATAAAATTTTAGTTTTTGAAATGTGTATAATTTGCTATGAAATTTTATATAGGTTTCTTTTTTCATACAAGAGTTTCACTATTTAATTAAATCAAAGCTTTAATTAACATAGAACAAACAATATATTTCCCTACAAATCTTTAAAATCAGACTATCCTTAATAAGTTTTCTTGATTTAGGGGAGGTCCTGAATCAAATTAGTCAAAGAAACCTTCAGTTTAGACTCATCATGCCACTGAGTTGTTAAGACCCAAAAGAAAATCTTGGGAAAGGAAACACAGTGAATACGTCCAAAAAGATTTACATGGGAATGTAGTCATATACAAGTTAACCTTCATATACAATGCCTGATACAATTAAATTACCAGCAATCAACAAGTGCCACAGCTAATAAGAGAGAAGAAAAAATGGTTGATTCAGTATATGCAATCTCGGGCTATGCGCACAAGGCGCCCCAAAATTTACCTTATCGCCTAGTCTAATCAAGGTAGCCAAAAAGGTTGTAGTCAAAGGTGATCGCCCAAGCGACGCATATGCGACCACCTCCCCCCTCTTGACCAGAAATTTTGGCTTTTTTTTATTTTTTCCCATGCAAATATTGCCCTAGAGGGCCTCAAAGTTGAAACTCCATTATGAAGAGTGCACCTTGTATAAAAGAAAGGAACTTGATCCTTGAAGGGTGCAAAGAGTGGCCAGCCATCAATGATCTTGTTCGGGACATGCTTATAGAGAGCTTGAGGAGATTGGGGGAGATGAAGCTGAAGGCCCTTGCTAAAGCACAAGGTAATACAAGAGGTAAAGTGCATAACTACTGGTGCATTACATATACAAATATGTCGGTGCCTGTGGGTAAATCCTCTGGGAATAAGACAGCTCATGAAGTCCAAGTTGAACACCAAAACACTTGGATCAATCATTCAATCAAGAGTCATCTATACATTTCCATTTAAAGTTTCTCCTCAAACGCACAAGAAAAAATAGAAGTGATTTTCCTTTAGAGTATTGATAATGAAGAAGATGATGAGCTCAATTCTGGGGATGATGAGAATTTATGAGCATTATGTTTATGGTTGTTTTGTTTAACTTTTTTGCGATGTTTTACACTTTAGGTTTACGAATTTTTCTATTTTCTGGGGGCTTTTTGTTTAATGCTTTTGAATGTGTAGAATTTGTGTATGGTTGTTGCCTATAGACTTTTTTTTTGTCATGGGATTATAACTATATGCTTAAGTTAAGGTTTTGTAAATTGGCGTGTGAAATGATGCATAAATAGAGCTTCAATAAATTTCTAAAAGGGCCCAAAAAAAAAAAGTCTTCCCACAAAGCTAGGCGAGCTCAAGTGCCCAAACCACCCTTGTTGCCTTGCCTCACCTCACCTTGCACCTAGGAAATAGGGGGGTATTTAAGTGCATAAGATTTCAATATTTCTAGCCCAATGGTCAGCCCACTGCACTAGTAATTCTTTCTTTGAGGTATAAACTAAGGTCGTAAACCTGTAAGGTGAAATGCAAATTGGTTGTTGGATTTAAGAATTGTTTGATGTGCCTTATTTTGCTGGTCTTCCAAGGTATTTTCAACTGATGCAAAGACATTTCTGAGACAGCGTTTATATTTTACAATTATATCTACAAATGAAGCATCTACCAAGAATATTGCATAACATAGTTTTTTGCTACTTCCTATGCTCCATGGTCATTAAGATTACCCAATTCCCTATATGCAAGAAGGCAGTAAAACCTATGTCAACGAGGTTAAGGAAGAGGCTTCTTAGGCTTGCTTTTTTATAATTTATCTTTGAAATTTTGATAAAGTACATCAAATAAGTTGCAATGACGAAGAATGGCATCAATTACAAACGAAAGAACCCCCTAAACACAGATAGTTTAGTAGGCCTAGCAAGCCCATGTTCACACCTATCACCTTTCTCTGGTAACATCAATGTCCAGGACAATGCAACTAAGAGAAGAGAATTCCTACTTCTCGTGAGAAACTATGGTAACAACTAACAGGGGAGAACCGCAATTCTTACCTACACTAACATTTGATGGAAAGCTTTCCCATTATCAATTAGTTGTGTTTAAAGAAGCAATTGATATTTGGTTATTCAAGTTGATATAAAAAAAAAAAAGAATCTACCATGGAGGGACCAAATTGATTTTTGGCAAGATACATGGGCCATTCCTAAGCCCCTTAGGAAAGCATTTCCCAGGCTCTAATTGATGTCATTGAAAATAATGGGAAAGTGTTGAAGTTTGGTGCTTGGGTGAATGATGAATGGTTGTAGATTCACCCTAGGAGGAACTTGTTTAATAGGGAGGAGGAATGAAGTCATTAATGATGGAGATTCTTCAACCATCTGTTTAAGGGAGGGAAGAAGAAGATATGTGGGATTGGAAGTCGGAAAAGAATGGGAGGTTCTCGGTCAAGTCTCTCTTCACCAAGCTAACAGCGAATAGGGTCCCCAAATAGTTTCTCATCGGATGAAGCACATTCCCCTAGGGTTTATTTCTTCATGTGGCAAAGTATATGGGACCGGCTTCCGACCAGAGAAGCCTTTATTTCTAGGGGTATCGACATTGATGGAGTGTGCTTGGAGTGCAACCTTACGGAGGAAACCTCCTCTCATCTATTATTGCATTGTCATCTTGCTTTGACTCTATGAAACTCTTTGTAACTAGGTTTGGATTGGTGTGGATCATGTCGAGCTCAATTTTGGAAGCTTGATGGGCAAGGAAAGGGTGCGATTTTCTTTTCTTAATAGAGTTGGGAGACCAGTCCACACTGGAAGCTTACTCTGTTAGACCCTTTGGAAGGATCTGAATCAAAGAACCTTCAAAGGTGAGACGCTTGAAGAGTCCAACTCATATATGGAGGGTTTGATCCTTGTGTGGCAAAAGGCATCGGCAAGGTTTAAGTTTCAAAGCTTTTAAGCTACCTGGGATACTTTGTTATTAACCCACCAATCTTTCTTTAGTGGATAGCAACTTCTTGTATATTCTTCATTTTTCATCTTACTGAATGATAGACTTTTGACCTTTAAAAACAAAGTCTCCTAGAAGACTTTATCATTGATTATTTTATGTTACTTAGGTCTCAAACAGCTTATGCTACCTAACTAAACTAAAATGTAGATTTGTAAATAGGCCCATTTTCTAACGGTTGTTTCTGAGCGCCAAGTTCATTGCATCACCACTCTAACTGACATACCATTCACAAATTAACTATATTATTTTGTATATTTAGAAGAGACAATCGGAGAGAAAAAACTAAAAGGAAAAATGTTTGGGGCTAAACCACTAAAGTATAAGACATTTATTACAAAAGTAATTTACATGAGAGTATTATTTCTGTGTAGGTGCTTCCTGCCTACTACGGCCACACAAACTTGCTAGACCTAGTTCTTTCTTATTTAAGGACACTTTTGAAAACATAAATGCGACATACCAAAAAGTAGTGGTCGTTGCCAATAGTTCATGTGCAAAATAGAGAAGGAACCTTAAAGATGCAATTAATACAATCCTATTTAAAAACCAAAGTGGCTGATGCGGCGATGCCAACAGAAAAGGATTATGGATGGATACCTTATAAGTTTTCTTGCCATTTTTTTGGGTTTTGGACTCCACAACCCAATCCTTAGGCAAGACTTTATTCTCATCCTGTATTCACATCAAGTTAGTGAAATGAATAACAATAAATTGAATGAAATGCAAAGGAACACATGAAATGGGTAAAAGACTCACGGCGCTCGAAGATGCGGGGCTTCTTGTAACTCGTTGAGGCTCACGAAGCCTAGCCATTTTTTTATGGATACAACAGAGTCCTTGGAAATATAGCTTTAGCTTTCAAATTAGTCTCTTCTACAAAAATAATAATAATATAAATTATTAGATAAAATAAAATTATAAGAGTTAACTACAGAAAAAACAGGAAATTATATTAATGTTGTATAAAGAGAGAGGGAGGGAAGCCAACAGTGACAAGAGGACACTGGCTCCCCAAAAACAAATTCATGAGAACTATACACTCCCAATTAAAGAAAATTGAATGTCCTTAAACCTATCCCAATGACATCCTCATAAAACATAAAGTAAACTTTGTATCTATCCACAACAAACCGGTAAACTGGCTTCTTCACATTTTTTTAAAACCACTGAAACTTAGATACGATGAAAATAACTTTGCAATTTTACACTTCCTCACCTATTAATAGTCATTCCATTCCTTTTCTTTCTGGCACCATGTTTTCCAACTTTTTGGTTTACGAGTATGGTTAGCAAGCTGTGCCTATCGTGTGATTTAAAGAGGAAAGTGGAAAACAAATCAGCTTCGGAGAACATTGTTAAAATCATGGATAATGACATGTATATATTGAAAGGATTTTGTTCTCTGTTTCTTTTCCTGCGAATTATACACTCTCCCTAACACATGCAGTCACTACATGTGCATCCCTAACACCTGCACTGTAGGTTCATCATAGACGTTTGCAAGTTACAAGTATCTCGAGATTGACTGTCGGCACTCAAGTGTATCACATCATAAAGTGATGAAGAGAGGAAACGAAACATACCTTGCTTCAGCAAGGTAGGATGAAGACAAACCTGATGGACCAATGGAAACGGAAAAGTAAAAAATAATTAATTAATTAAATGTCATTAAAAGGTTTGAGACGAATGGGCTAGAATAAAGACTCTAGGCCTTTTTAATGATAAGCCATTTTTTTAACCAAAAGAAAACAACTTCCATGATAGACTCTTACAAATCTAGTAAGAGTAAAATAACAAAAACTAGAAATGAAGGAGAAATTCTCGAAACAGGATAACACAAACCCTCACACAACACTAGGTTCATCAATTTATTGTACCCAAAAATTCACAAACCCTCACACAACACTAGGTTCATCAATTTATTGTACCCAAAAATTTATATTTTCAGGTTAGCTAGTACATTGAGAAGAGCTCTTTGTCAAGCTCACTAAAGGTAAATCCACAGTAGCTTTTCCTCGAAATATTTTTTTTCCCTGAAAAGGTTAGATATCATCAAAGGGGGGAATGCAATAGGAAGGCAGCCATAGAAGGATCAAGACCCTCAAAATCAGCATTCATAGTTGCTCCCATGGAATTTGTTTAAAAAAATAACCCTCTTGAACTCTGCTATGAACCTTTCCAAATGTTTAGTATACGTATGCATTGCATGCATTATGCTTCATTTGTGTGTACCCTTTCTATAAATTAATAAATGAGTAAAACAAGAAAACCCATTTGAATTCACATGACATGACAAACTCGACCATACATGCAGTGTTCTTCAAAATTATACCAAATCGGATCTTCATAAGCAACTCTCTATGTGCAATTAGTGAAATTCTATCCAACATCGTGTGGGTCTCAGTTCATGCCAATGGGAAACATTTCTTTTCTGGTAATTTTAGGGTTGATTTTGAGTTTTTAAGTCTTTTCGTTGCGAAGTGGATTTGATGGGGGGTTAAATGTGGATGTAACCTCTTCAGAATTTTTATAGGAGTGTCATGGTTTTATTCGATAGAAAATTTTTGATGTGCAACAAAGTTTGGTGAAGGTTTTCAGTGGGTACTGTGTCGGTGATAATAGGTTAGGATACAGATTTGGGATCACGACTAGATTTCAGTTTCAGGTTGGAACTTGGGTACATGCAATTGCCAGTTAGAGTCCATGAAATGTGCAAGCCAAAGTTCATTTCATGAACCCGCAATTGGAATTTAGAATCCAAGGACTATCAATACATTCATTAAATGCCAAAGTTCCATTGAAAAAGAGGAGGGGGGGTGTAAACTGAAAATACAGTAAATGTATCTCTACCAGGCAATTAACACTCATGCATGACATCAGTGTTATAGAAATGGCATTAAATCTTTGAAATGATCCAATCCAGAATAATGAATTTGTATGGAAGGTCATGTGCTTGCATGGCACTAGAAACTGAAAGGAATGAACTTTATGGGATGCCTTTCAACTATGGGTTCCCTGAGACGCTAGTTCTTTTTCCCATTAAATCCTCTTTAATGAGGATTATTTCCTCTTCTAAATTTTTTTTTGTGTAATGAAATCAATTCGACCTTTTCAAAAAAAAAGTCTAGGCGCCATGACCAAAATATCCAGATTTTCAGTAAAACAATAGGAAATATACTCAAAACCAAAGATAAACAAGTTCAAATTATTCATTATTACTACTACAAGTACAAAAAAAATTAAAGTACTTTCTTTTATATGCAAGACAAAGGGGTTTTAATTCATAAAAGGAGGACAAGAAAAGTGAGAACTCACTAGCCATTACAACTAGGGGTGGACACGAGACGAGATGGACCCCATCCCATTCATTCGGGATCAAAACGGGATAGACCTTGTCACGACCTCGTCCCATCCCAAACACATTCAGGACGGGACGAGATCAACATGCTTATGCTACATCCCCTGATCAAGAGTTTTGAAAATATAATAGGGCTAAAGTACTGTAAAGTGTAAATTCACATTCTATACAATATTCTATACAACACACCATACAACAAGTATTATAATTGTACTCACATTCCATACAACATTTACAAGTACTGTAACTGTACTCACATTCCATACTACATTTAAGTATTGAAGAACATTTAAGTGAGAGAATAAGAGAGACATTGAGATGCCGAATTGCTATCTCCACTAGTGATGTTATGTGGGCATCCAAAAAATTGCAATCATAAAATAAAAATATTAATAATAGATATTAAAAAATCAATTCAGGATGGGACGGGATTGGCGGGATTGAAGATCTCCATCCCATCCCATTCTAGATCAAGATGGGATGGAATCGATCAATCCCAATAAGACCCGAGAAAAATCAGGACGGGATCGAAATCGCAGGGTGGGATGGGATGCCCACCCCTAATTACAATAGCAGTGAAACAATATAATCTCATAAATGGCTAGATTGCCCTTTTCATTGATTACAAATATATATTTCCTTCTTTTGTCTTATTTTTATTTTTTTCTAACGTAAAATCCTTTCAGACTGAGTGCAACCCAGGATCCTTCTTGCATAAAAGAAGGCAATCAATACACCACTAAGGTTTATATTATGTATGAAATGACTTTGAGTGGCTCTAGGCATTGGAAATGATGAGGGTTGCAACTTGGGCTACCAGTGCTCAAACCACATAGGTTGTAACCAGTATGGGTAAGCGCTTTGCCTTAGCTCCTCTATGGGCAGTGCTTGAGCTTCAAAGAAAAGATCCTACCTAACATGCTGGTTGGGTACCTAATTATATCAGAGCTAAGAAGTGTATAATATAATTGCTATACATACCACAGGCAATGAATACATATTAAATAACGCATGCTAGTGTTTTATTTGGTTAACAATCTCCAAGATACATTTATGAATCAGTCAAAATATCTAACATCAGTTCAAATTAAGGATATGTATAGTCTTTTGTATTTGTATTCAATGACAATTCATACAATGTCTATTTCCATGAAATGGTCGAAATGTAAAGAGTAGTAAAACCTGAACTACCATCACGAATACCCAAAATGGGATTTGGCTCACAAAAATGGCTGGTGTTCAAATACCCAATTTGGATTTGGGTGGGCTTGGGTTACACAACCAAAACTACCTAGAACGGCCTTGAGTTTATGTCTCACTGGCCCAATCTGCTCAAAGTGTCGTTCAACAACAAATGTTGAAATTTAAAAGTAATAGAAACCCACTTTGGTGCGTGCGTGAGTGTGTTGGGGGGGGGGGGAGTTGTAGGTGTTGGTAAAGATATCACGAAATGTTAGTTTTTAGTCTCTATTGCAAAATATTCAATTTTTTTACGACTGAATGGGAACGCATACAATTTGAAAGAAAGAGCAGACCTTGGTAAAGCCGACAAGGAGAACAAAAATATTGGCTTCTGCTAGTGCTTTCCAGGAAATATATCATACATATTTGTTATCTTAATTGTAACAAATATCTATTGGTACTCAAAACCCAGATAGACATCAGTTATCACAGATATATCGAAGGTGTTTGAAACACTACTATGTACACACTAATCATCTCTTCTTCTTCCCCAAAACCCTTTTTTTCTCCTAAGCCTACTTTTTCTTTGCAACGCCATTGCCAACACCAATGTTTGTAGCTTTATCGTCACAACTTTCCTTTTCTATTGTCTCTAAATTAACCTCCATCTCATTTCTCTATGAAAAATAAATAAATCACATCACAGAAATATGAGGTCCAAAAACATCACTTAGGTACAACAATTAGAAAAGAAAAAAAAAAACAACAACAACAACAACAAGGAAACAGATGGAAGTTGGAGAAATGCTTGGGTGTCTGAGAGAGAAACAATGGAAACGGGAAAAACGGATGACATTAGAGCGAGTGAACATCAGCTGGAGAGGTAAAGAAAGTGCCGACAATGGTGGAGGCGACAAGGAGATCAGAAATATTGATTTTTGCAAGTGCTTCTTAGAAAATATATCTTAAATATTTGTTATCTTAATTGTAACAAATATCTATTGGTACTCAAAACCTAGATAGATACATCGAAGGTGTTTGAAACACTCCTACGTACACACAAATCATCTCTTCTTCCCCAAAATCCTTTTTTTCTATTGAGCCTACTTTTCCCTTTGCAGTGCCATTGCCGCACCAACCTTTGTAGCTTTATCACCATAACTTTCCTTTTCTATTCTCTTTGTCACTAAATTGGCCTCCCTCTCATTTTTCTATAAAAATAAATAAATCGCATCACAGAAATAGGAGGCCCAAAAACAGCACTTAGGTCAAACAATTAGAAAAATATATATATAAATAAATAAATAAATAAAGAGGGAAATAGATGGAAGTTGGAGAAATGCTAGGGTGTTTGAGAAAGAAACGGTGGAAAGAGATGGAAAAATGGATGCCATTAGAGCGAGTGAACATCAGATGGAGAGGCAAAGAAACAGAACGAGGTAAAAAAAGAGAGTGTGGACATTGATTCCAGTGAGAAAAAGAGAGAGTAGGAAGAGAGGGAGGGAGAGAAATCAAGAAACAGTAAAAATGAAATGAGAAAAAGAGAGTGGGAAGAGAGGGAGAGAGAGAAATCAAGAAACAGTCAAAATGTAAGATGAGTGAGGTGATGATTATGGGTGAGAGCAATGATGTCAATTGTGTTAGATTAGAGTTAGGATTAGGGATTTTCTTTATCTAGCCAAACAAATAAATTAATTGAATATTGATTAGGTAGCAATAAGAAAAAAAAGCCTGTGACGGAAATGAAATCATTACAAACAACATAAAAATGTATAGAGGAAGTTTTCCACTGACTTTAGCTAGGTAGCCCCAACACCAAAGGGTAAATATACTTGCATTGCCCTGTGAAAATTTCCACTGATGGGGTTGATCCTTTCCTTCCAAGTTCCAAATGACCCAATGAGGGTGGTCGCACAACAAATGCTAATCTGACATCACATGAGTTTAACACAATGAACCTGAAATTATGAGACACATTCCCTCTCATAAAGAAATGAAAACGATAACCCGTGCTTGCTAAAATGGGGTCTACGGATCAGATTTTTGAAGAACTTTAGTTTCACAAAATTCATGACATGTTGACTAAATCTTCTTGGATGATCTTATGAAGTACGGCACATATCAGATATGATAACTTTACATTAACGTTGACAAAACACGTTAAGGAAATCTCAAATTCTCAATTGACCAAAACAGTAAAAATATAGCCAAAATCCAAAGTCGAAAACATGTGGGCTGTGAAGTCTAAACGCCATAATGAAGGGGTCAAAGTCAAAATAGTAATTCCTTATTTAACCGAGCAATGCAACATCCAATAGAACAACACAAATAACCCATCGACAATAGTAGTAAAAAAAATACTTCTAAAGCGTCATGCTAGAAGCAACGGCATTGCTCACTACTTCCAAAAATAAAACTTGTTGATGTTAACAAACTCCCCAACATTAATGTAGCAAATTTCCTAACATTTTTCCAAGCAGATGTTATTATAATAATTGATGATGGCTAGGATTGTTACTTTCAACAAAAACTCCCTCATTGTAACATGACAAAAGTTCCCTTGTCGTCAAGCGATAAAACAACAACCAGACCGTTATTTGTTTCCTATGGTAACTTCAGTTAGTTCAAGAGATACCTAACGGCTTTCATCCGAGGATGAAGAAACAAAGGTCTCTCTATAACTACCAACTAAAATAAATAGACTTCCATTAAGCATACAGTGTTCTCCAATCTCCTAGGATCATAACTTTTAAAGAAATTTCATCATCATGCAAGTTCCCGAGTCGTCAAGAAATAAGCAATGACCCAACCATTATTTCCCAAGGGTAACCGAGTTGAAAACCTACCGCTTCTCTGTTAGAAGATTTCAGAAACATAAGCTTTTTAACTACTAAAAGATATCTAGATTTCCATTCTTTACTTAAAAATTTGGTAAAATCTATTTGCTTACATCAATTTAACAAAAAAAGACCCATCCCATTCACTCAGTAAACCAAACCATGGGGTGAATTGATAGAAGCAATGTGGCCTGTAACTTGAAAATCACAAACTTATCAACAACTTGAACAAGAAATGTGAGATCAAACCTGCTCAAATAACAACTTGAACAAGAAATGTGAGATCAAACCTGCTCAAATAACAAAGGCACTCCAACAACAAAGATGAAAACTTTCATAACCTAAAAAAAATAACATGCAAAACCCAATTTCTTTAGTCGAGTCACAAAAACAAACATGCAACCCTAAACTTTCTTCAACCAATCCAAAAAAACCAAAGTCCAAATTCAGTAATCAATCAGAAGCTAATCAACATGGTGCATGAATTGATTGACACAGCGGGGGTTTTCAGTAACACAAAAATGAAATCTTGACAACAAATTGGGTAAGAAACATCAAATTGAAGACTTCTTACCAAAACTAGTAAAATCATTTCAAGATTTCATTCACACACTCACTCAAATGAAGTTGGAAAACCCTATAAATTAACCCTAAACACGAAGAAAAATAAGAACTTTAACTGAAAATTTAACATGCAAAACCCTAAAATTGCAAAAATCACAAGTTGTGAAAAGGGTTCCATTACCTCAGTCAGTTGTTCCGCTCCTTGTCTCCACTCTTAAAGTTCCATCATTTCTCTATAAATTAGAGCCTCCACCAACTTTCACAGCACTACTTCGCCAGAATCTGACATTTCCCAGCCAAAACCACTAGTTTAACTCATAGATCGAACACTTGAGAACCAAAAAGATGAAGTTTTTTTTTACTTTCTCTCACACTAAAAACCCCTCTGAAACCAAACAAAACTCTCTCTCTCTCTCATGGTTTTGTTTATATATATATATTGAGAGGGAGAGATTGTTGAAAGAAAAAAAAAAGAGAGAGAGAGAGAGAGGTTTGGGTATCGAAAAACACGTGGTCCGAAACGGTTTCAAGCTGCGATTTGTGTGAAACGTGTCTGAACAATTAAGAGATTTTACAGACCAAGGAGAAGATATGAGTGTTTTTGGTTGCTTGATTTTGTGTTGGAAGAGTTTACTCACTAAACTGGACTCGATGGAAGACTTGAACTAGAGTAGATTACAACTCTCTCTCTCCCGTTAATATCTCATCTTACGCATCAAACACTACTTATCTTATCTTACGTACAATACGTGTTCAGTGCAGGGTACTGAGGTGGGTCAAGGAAAAGTACAAGAGATTGGAATTTGAAGACTGAAATGTGTAATGCGAAGTAGTAGATAATTGCTTGGATTTCAATGTGGATAGTGAAATGACGTTTATGACCTACATTTTATTCGAGATAATGACTGAAGTGCGTGCGTGCGTGTCTCGTTGTGCTTTTAATTTTATCCTAGTGGAGACCATGTGGCATTTCTGTGGGCCTGACTATAGGGCCACATGCTTTTGTGCCTTCTTTCGGGTTCTCCTCACTCTCTCCGTTTGGTTTGGTTTGATTTGGTTTGGTTGTTTACTTGGGTAGGCATTAAAATAGTAGCTGGTATTAAAATGCATATGCATTAGTTTGTCTACTAATAGAAACTAGAAAGCTTAAAAATCTCTTTGACAATAGATTTGTTCAATCTTGATTGCGATGGAGGTAAATCAGGCAAGAAGTCTTCCTCTATACTTTGATTTCAATCAACCAACATGGAGGAGGATTCAGACAGAAGTTTAAGAGAAGTGAGAATTTCTAAAAAAAAATTCAAATTACTTAACTTGGTGAAGGTGGGGCTGGCATCAAAACATTTGAACCTGATTAAAATTGGATGGCCAAGATACAATAATCAGTAAAGGTCAAGTTTCAGGCCTTGTTTTAGCTCAATGCAATACCTATCTCCTTTCGTAGAACAAGAATCTTCCAAAGTACATAACCAAACAAGATTTTAAGTAATGATTGTAGATATTTACTATCAAACATTGTTAAAAAAGGAAATTTTGTGGGGGAATCATGAACGTGTACAACTTAGGGCTGGGCAAGTACGGTTAACCGGCCCAAAAACTAATAACCGAAACCGGCCCGAATGTTTCGGGCCCGTGTTTATGAGAACCGAAACCGGACCGAATTGACCGGATAACCGAGGTACCGGTTAACCGAATTACGGGCCGGTTTCGGTTCTGAAAGAAAAAAAAATATCTACAGTAAAAAACTATATATATATACTGATCATCGTACAATAAATTACAAAAAAATACATATCATTGTACAATAAATTATACAAAAATTACATATCATTGTACAATAAAAAAAAAATACAGTACAAAAAAAAAAAGAACAAATTACAAAAAAAATACATAAATTCATCGTAATCAGATCTGATATGATCAAGATCTGACATAGATCAAGATCAAAGACCAGATCTAAGACCAGATCTGATCAAGATCTGAGATCAGATCAAGATCTAATCAGATCTGATATGATCAAAGATCAGATCAGAGATTGGATCAGAGATCAGATCTGATAAAGATCAAGATCTGAGACCAGATCTGAGATCAGATCAAGATCTGAGATCAAGATCTAGATCTGAGATCAAGATCTGAGGGAGAGGAGCGGTCGATCTTCTGTAAGAGGGAGAGGAGCGGTCGATCTTCGCTGTGAGAGGGATGCTTCGCCTGTGAGAGGGATGTTTCGCTGTGAGAGGGAGAGGAGCGGTCGATGCTTCGCTGTGAGCTGAGAGGGAGAGGAGAGAGAGGCGGTCGAGTCGTTGATTCGCTGTGAGAGGGAGAGGAGAGGGAGGCGGTCGAGTCATTGATTCCCGCGGTCGATGCTTTGCGAAGGGACTTCACTGTGAGAGGGAGAGGAAGCTGTAAGGAGGAGAGGAGAGGGAGAGGTGAGGGAGGGAGGGAGGGACTTCGCTGTGGAGTGTGGACTTCGCTTTGAGAGGGAGAGGGAGCTGTGAGAAGGAGAGGAGCGGGAGAGGTGAGGGAAAGAGGGATTTCGCTGTGAGAGGGAGAAGGAGGAGGCGGTTGATGGGTTCCATTTTAAGTTATATATTTAAAATGGGCCGGGCCGGTTAACCGACGGGTTTCAGAAATGGAAACCAAGGCCCGGACCAGAAACTTCGGGCCGGGCCGGGCTTTTACAACCGAAATTTTTTTAATTAATTATAACCGATCCGAACCGACCCGATCGGTCCGGTTGTCGGTTCGGTCCGGGTTTTCGGTCCTAAATGCCCACCCCTAGTACAACTTAACTACCACCCAATCAATAATAATTAAAAATATCGAAAATATAAACAATGAGGCGTAAGCAAAATTATCGAAAAAAAATAGGCATAAAACAAATGTTCCAAGATATATAAAGGTGTTTCATAGCAAGCTGAATGTGTTGAAGATAGTAGAGATGAAAAAAAGGCTGAATAAATAAATCCAATAGAGTTATTAGTTCTATGATAGAAAACTCAATTACTTATGATTTTCACCTATAGATCACACCACAAATAGATTGAGTAATTCAATAGATGGTGAAATTGATAATGTGAATGTCATTATAAATACTTAATTTTGGTGACAACTATACTACTTTAATGCACCGGTTTGATGGGAAAGGTTGTTCAGGTGTGTTTCCTAGTGCATGCATAGATCTCAAATTGTGATTATTAAGCCAATGGTAGTCTGGTTGGATGGTTAAGGCTAAGGCGGTTTAACTTCTACGTCTTGGATTCTATACCCATTTCTTAATCAATTCGTCGGATGATCATGAGCTATACACATGACATGATAACAATTGTTGGTTTCCTATTTTTGAGGAACAAAACAACCGCTTTGAGAAAGACTTTAGTCTACCCACTATGGATGCTCTAAATGATAATGTGAGATAATATTAATATTTGTAGTTAGTGTTCCTACACAATCTTATCTTGGTTAAATTTTTTATATTGGTTTTCTAAACTTCTACAACTAGAAACTAAAGTTTACAAACAAACTAAAAGTACCCAACCTTGAAAGGAAATAAGTCTCAGTGCAGAAAACCAAATTGATATGGTACCCATATAGCATGGACATGGTCTCATCGTGTAATGTCAAGTCCTCGAGACCGTAACTCGAAGTGTAGCCAAGCTTTGAATGGTATGGATGTGTCAAATGGAGGGCAACAACCATATTCGTCTGAGTCCTTTGTAGTTGTTGCTTCCTTCAATGACTACTTTAGGTGCTATACAAACTGATGCTTATGTCGTCACTAAGCCAAGTCTTTGGCCATCTACTCCTATAGATCCACTTGTAGCTCTAGAAATTTCTATTAGGGTTGAATAAAAAAAATCGAGCAAACCGGTTAAATTGCCATCACAAAATCGAAAAAAAACCAATTTGTTTTGGTTTTCGTTCAATGCGATTTCAAACATTTTGAAATCGAAGTTACTAGTTCAGTTTTAGTTTTAGGTTTAAAAAAATTGACCAAACCAAACCAAACCAAACGGATGAACACGTTTATTTTTTAATTGTTATGTCTTTAATATAATAATTAACAAATAGTACGTACAACACCTAATTTTATGTTGGTTTGGTTTAGTTTAGAAGAGCTTTTGTCTGTTCAGTTTAATAAAATTTCATTTTGGTTCGGTTTGATTCAGTTTCATTACATGGTTGGTTCAGTTCAAATTTTTGTTAAACCAACTAATATTGTTCGGTTTACAATTTTAGATTGAAATCAAATTGAACCAATCCATGAAAAACCCTTCCAGTCGTTGCTCATGAAGTCCTTGTGTCGTTGTTGTGTGCGCTCCTCGTCATTTATGTTATTCATTTGGAGGAACTCAATATCAACAGTGATGACCGCATGTGCCTGACTATGCTTCGTTTAATTTTTTATTAATGATCAAAATGCCCAACTCCTTAATTTGGTAAAACTATAGTTATCCCTACCATCCCTTAAATATTTTATAAGCCCAAACCTCAAGATAATAACATGCATCTTTATGTACAATGGACGGTAAAAATACGCATGTTTCAAAAATCAAACACATGTCTTCGAGATCGTAAATCCATATAGAGAACAAATTCATGCCTGCTATTAGTCATATTATCCATTTAACCAACATTCTCCGTTTATCTTAGTATAGAGTAACTTGACCATTGATCACTATCTAATCCATCGGTGTAGATTTTCATAGTTTCATACCTACAAGCATTAACTTTATCATGCATCATATCGATAGCCGTGTTGGCCAAGTAAAAGTTTTTTTTTATACATATCATATATTTGAACCATTTTGAAGAGTCAGATCCGCGCCAAGGAAGCCTCAAGAACGTGACGAAGATGAAGAATAGAAGAACAAACGAAGAAAATGGAATCGTAAAGGGACTTCAGGCTTCCTTGGCGCCGATTTGACGCCAGAGGCTTGTCTCGCTCTTAAGAATTGTTGCATATAATATTTGGTTGTTATGTGTATCCCGAACTCGAAGCACGATATGAGATATATCCAATAGATCGATCCCTTGGAGCGTAAGATTCGACCTCTCGAAACTAGGGTCCAAATTAAGGAGACGGCTTAAGACTCTAATTCCATTTGAGAACCAGGATATTTGGCGCCAAGTCCTACCAATCCCTTCTACGACAACTAATGTTTTTCCTCATCCACCCATTACTAAACAAACCAGCACCTCAACTCCACCCATTCATAAAGAGAGGCAGAGAAATCTCTCTCTCACCACACACACACATACACACAACATGGTCTTTTGCACTCAAACACTCTGTCATGAAACCCTAATCTCCACAAACTTCAATTTTCCCGCAAGATGCAATCATTTTCAGTCTCTGAATCTCAAGTGCTCCTCCATTGGTGAGTACAACAATCCATTTTTTTTTCTTTACATCAACCAAATTTTTTTTATTATACGCATCTGATTTGATTTTGAACTCTCTTAGTGTTGAATGGAAGCAAATGCCCAAACAAACTGTTGGCTGTTGGTGCTCAGGAAGATCTTGGGCGGATGAGTGGTAATGGTGGTTGTCTTATACTTCTTTGTGTTTATTTTGGATCAGTTTTTTCATTATTTTTTTCTTTGTGTTTAATGGTGAATATTCAGTTTTTTCAAAGAAATGTCCGCGGCAGCATGGTGTGATAGTGCGAGTTTCGGATGATTTGAATTCAGGCAGTGATTCAGAGAGCTATAACTTCACAAGGAAAAGGTCTTATCTTTATTCTCGTATTGATTTATTTACTGTACTCTTTAAGTCACTAATTATGGTTTACTAACAATGCATTATTGTGAAGTTTCTATCCAATTCAGAAGTTGAACTTGTAGGTATGTCACAATTATTATGTGTACTAAATATGGGAATAGCCATAGGTGATGTTGAGCACTGGTTATAGAGTTATATAATAATTCTCGACATTCACCCCTCATTGGAACACAATAAAAATTTGAGCCTGGACCTTTCATAATTGGGTGCTTTGGTATCATGTTAGATTGGCACTTTACTTCAGAATCTCAAGCTACTGAAGTACAACAAGACCACAATTATTAAAGAAGATCAGATCATGGAATTTAAACACACATGGTAGATGCGTTGCACCATGGGAGAAGATACAATAACTCCCAGAAATTACCTCTAAAAAAATTCCATAAAGCTCCAAAATGTGATCCTTTGATGAACTTTTTCTTTTACCCAACACTTTATAGTAGTTGGAATAATGTTTTACTTTTGAAAATCAAATTCTTGTGATAGAATGTACAGTTTGCAAGAAATGTAGAAGTTATAGCATTATTAGGAACATTAGTATCCAATATGCGTGCACTCAAATCATGAGACTACCCAAAGTTTTCAAGTCAAAGGAGTTACTTCTAAACATGCATTTTATTATAATCTATGGATTAACCTGTTTTCTCTGACACGCGTATTACTTGTATCTTCCTCTTGTTAACTTATTTTGCCCTCCTTCACTGGTTTACTTATGAGTTTTGGTTTATTCAAAAGAGAAACATATTAAAAGTAGCTATAGTCTCATCCTTAGTGCCAGTCCTTATAATTGGAACTTAGGTTTAATAGTGATTGATTATGCTTTTATTGTTATGGCCTAGATTAGACCTCTGATACATGAGCTAGTTACCAATTTGTCCATTGCAGAAAAGTTGTGGAGCATATTTGCTTGCTGAAAACGAAGGGGGATATATCTGATGAGGAAGAGAAAGATATGCTAGATTATCTCTATACAACCCAATATCAAATGGGAGGAATAGTTACCATATCACTCGGTGAGATTCAATTAATATCTTTGTTGCAAATTATTTTTCCAAAAGACAATTTGGGATTGAACGAAATGTATCACTACTTTGTTTGCCATATGATTTTTGTTTGATATTTTTAGCATTCGAATCAGTCACTTGCACTTACACTTTGTAATGTATGTTTCACGATATGAACTCAGCAAGAGTAGCTAGAGTATTTTCACTTGGGCCCAAGTGTAAGTGCTCATAACTTTTAGGATGGTATATGGCAGAAATCATTTTCTAGTCATAATTGTTGCATTGCATAGGTGTATACATCCTTTTACTTTGTAACATTTTATCCTCTATGTCCAAGGATATTAAATATGGGAGATCAGTTGATTTTGCAAAATAAATTTAGCTAGATGTCTCAGGTGCTTGGTTTTGACGAGTCTGAGTACTGCATAGCGCATAATGACATTTTGTACACTTTGAAGATCTCGTGATTGCTAATTTGCATTACTTGTGCAATTTAGTGGACATGTATGCAGACACAGAAGATCTACATTTATTTTGTTCAAGTGATCCTGTCTTTGAATATCCTATCCACTCATGTAGGTCGCATCTCTGGTCAGAATCCTGATGGTTATACTCATGCGGTATACATGCGCTTCCAAAGAATGGAAGACCTTACAAAGTTTTATAGCAACTCTTTCTACTCGAGTGTTCTTAAGGACCATGTCATGCCTTACTGTCATGTATGCCCTAACATGTAAACACCAACACTCCAGTTCCTTTCTTTTCGTTACCACTTTTCAGTTTATGATGAAGCAGCATCTTTGTTGTTTTCTAACCATATGAGCTGATTGAACTTGTTATGATGGTTTCTTATAGGGCTTGATTTCTGTGGATTATGAATCTGAAGTAGAAGATGATATTCTATCCATTTTCCGGAAAGGAGAGGTTGTGATCACTACCTAAAGATATTTTAGATTGTTGATTTTTCAATGAGAACTATTTTACTTAGCAACCTCTTTACTAGATGTCCTACTATGGAGTCTCGCTGCTTATGAAAGGACTAATTGTAACTGGGTAATCAATAATGACCTGCTCTTTCATATTAATGGACAACTTATTTGTGAGTTTCTATGCTCACTGCAGGGGTCTGCAGCTGTAACCCCCATCTTCCATCAACATTTTCCCCAAATTAACCACCCAAGATAGGCTGGGCTTGAGCGAGGTTTCATCTTAGAAGTGTCAGTGCGAGTGAGGTGTCCCATTTGACAAACTCTGTTTGGTTTTGGTTTTCCCAGACTGTGGGGCTAATGGTTTGATTATTTGATCCCCACTTTCTAACAGTATTGACTTTGGACCAATGCACATTAATTTTTAATTCTTCATTCTCATCGAGCACGCAATATTCACTATACACCTTGAATTATGCTTGGAATGCACAATTTGGAGTCATTATCAACTTGATCTACGCAGGTACCTAACCATGCCTTGCTCTTTGAGCTGCTTGAATTCCCAAGCATGCTTCTTGCAAGTTTGTATAGGATATAGGGTTACTACCATAAGCTTTGCACTTGGATCTTCACAGTCAAACTTTCAACTTTGATTACACGTGTTTGATCTTATAATGCCTTCGTCCACTTAAGTGAGATGTCCCACTCGATATCTTTTGCTTGGACTTGATTTTTTCCCAATATGGGATAATTTTTTTGGTCAACGCTTTCTAAGGACCAATCTTAAGTCAACCATAATCTTTATTTCCTTAATAAACCAGTATGATGTGCTTGATATTTCTGCATTGCTTTCTTGACTATTTCTCTAAACAAGATTGTATTGCTTTGCGTACAGGAGTTCAACTATGGTGTAGAGCTGATACTTTTAATTTCAGTTGCTGAGACTGCAACCAGTGGGTGCGTAGAAGATGCATTGGCTGCTCATGCAATGGTAACCAGGGACTTTTCTTCCTTGATTGTACAATTTACCCAAGGTTTGTTACCTTGACACACCTCACATCCTGTGGCTGTACTTAGACTTTTGAATCACTAATTTCATTGGTTGGTCATATAGCTCGGTTGTGAGGTAAGGATCATAGTGGACTATAGAAGTGTAAAAACACATACAACAACTTCTCGCAATGAAATCCTTTAACCCTTGCGCCTGTTTTCTGTGTAAGGTGTGCCTGAAAGCTTCATCTCATCACAAGACTTGAAACTTAGTACCTGAATTAGGTCTATGCACTTCAGCAAATCAATTTCCAGATGCTCCATGGTGTAAATATGCTGTGTGATTGAACTCTCAGATGGTTCTAGACACATTTTTACCTTGTTCACATTTTAGAAAACTGAAAAAATAAAAATGATGATGAAGGCCGTGTTGGAAACACAACTGTAGTGATAGTTGATGTCTTGGAATGCTTTATTTTAAGTAACCTAATCATTTGAACTTGAAAACAAATATTCAGTAATAGTTTTTTGTAAAATCTTTTTTGCAATCTAGCATGATTTGGTTGCCCAAAATACGCCTTAGAGTTGAGATGTGTACCTCAGTAAGTAAATATTCTCTTTTATACTACCAATCATTATCATCCTTACTAGGTAAATAAATAAGTACATATATAATTTTTGTAAAACCTCCCATTATGTGCCCTGCTCCTGCTCTAAATCTTTGAATTCTGGATATGTTGTCTCAAGGTCTCAAAGAATGTCAGGTGTACAATTAACATGTGTTGACGATCCATCTTGTTGATTGCTGCCTCTATGTGGCAGTCACGCATAAAATTTTTAAATTTTGTATTGCTTAATGCTAATTACCTTTTGTAAATGAATTAATCAATCAATAAGTAATGCTCCAAACCAGTCTTTAGTGACATTTTTCCATGACAAATATTTCTCAGTGCCAAATACCGGTTGCAATCATTGCTTAAAATTTTCTGTTGAATGCATTCCTCCTGCTCTGGATTCTCATGCCAGCTGTTCATTAAGTGGCTCTTCTTAAGTTAGGAGTATGTGTTGAATATTCGGAAAGTATCTTAGGAATAAAAGGAGAGATCGGTGGTGATTTTCTCCTATGATTTTGTTTCCTATATTCGGAAGTATTTTAGGAAAGTATCTTAGGAATAAAAGGAGAGATCGGTTGTGATATTCTTTTATGATTCTGTTTCCTAGTTTTAGGAAAGAATCAAGCTAATTAGTTATTTCCTTTATTAGACATTCTCTTTGTATATATAGAGATGTAGTACCAATTTTAATTCAATAAGAAGTTCAGAAATTCTTCATGGTATCAGAGCTAGTTCTCGGAACCCTAATCCCTTCAGGCCACCTCTCTCTGGCTATCATTTTTTTTTCCCTTCCATCATTTTTTCCGGCCTTCCCCCTCATCTTCTTCTTCGCAATATTTGGAACTTTGGAGCATGACAAAATACGAAATGGCCTCATCACAAACATCCAGCATCACAGCACAAGAATCAGGAGGTAGTTCAGAAATTCCAAACTTGGTGACTCTCATTCTTTTCCTATTCTCATCACAGGACACAAATTAAATGGCCATAATTATTTGCAGTGGTCACAATCTGTGCTGCTGTTCATTTGTGGTAAGGGAAAGGATGAGTATCTCACAGGAGTAGCAGCCATGCCAGAGACTACATATCCGAGTTTCAGAAAGTGAAAGACTGAAAATAGTATGATCATGTCATGGCTTATTAATTCCATGAACAATGACATAGGTGAAAATTTCCTGCTGTTTGGGACTGCAAAAGAAATATGGGATGCAGCCAAAGAGACTTACTCCAGCTCTGAAAATACTTCAGAACTGTTTCAGGTTGAATCAGTACTTCATGACTTCCGACAAGGAGAGCAATCCATTACTCAGTATTACAACACACTCACACGGTATTGGCAGCAACTTGACTTATTCGAGACTCACTCATGGAAATGTCCGGAAGATGCAACAACGTACAAGCAGATTGTGGAACAAAAAAGGTTGTTCAAGTTTTTCTTAGGACTTAACAGGGAGTTGGATGATGTTCGAGGTCGAATCATGGGCACTAAACCACTGCCTAGTCTCAGGGAGGCTTTCTCAGAGGTTAGGCGTGAAGAAAGTAGAAAGAAAGTGATGATGGGACCTAAGGAACAACCTGCCTCAACGTTGGATGCATCTGCCCTTGCTGTCCGATCACCTAACAGTAATGGTGGAGATCGACAAAAACGGGAAAGGCCTTGGTGTGATTACTGTAAGAAACCAGGCCATTACCAAGAGACTTGCTGGAAGCTCCATGGCAAACCAGCTGATTGGAAACCAAAGCCACGATTTGATAGAGACAGCAAAGCACATATGGCTTCCAACTCTGATAGTGCTCCTGTTCCCAAGCCTAGGCCATTCAGCAAAGAGCAGATGGATTTGCTGCAGACATTGTTTAGTCAAGTTGGCAATGGTAACATTACTGGGAATGGTTTGGTTGCTCAAACAGATTCACATACAGCCTTCACTGCTAACAGAGGAGGAATGAAGCCGTGGATAGTAGACACTAGTGCTTCTGATCACATGACAGGAGATGCCGCCCTTCTCCTCAATTACAAGCCAAGTAGTGGTCACTCGTCCGTCCGTATTGCTGATGGTTCAAATTCAAAAATTGCTGGGACAGGTTCCATCCAACTTACTAAAGAGTTGTATCTTGACTCTGTCCTCCATGTTCCAAACTTGGATTGTAATCTTTTATCCATTAGCAAATTGGCTCGTGACCTTCAATGTGTTACTAAATTTTATCCAAACTTGTGTGTTTTTCAGGACTTGAAATTGGGGAAGATGATTGGCAGTGCTGAACTGTGCTCCGGGCTCTATCTCCTCTCATGTGGCCCATCCTCAAACCAAGTTTCTCAAGCAAGGTGTGTTCAGTCTCAGAGTCTGTTAGAGTCTTTCAATTCTGTGTCCCATTCCAATGTCAATAAAGATAGTGAAATTATATTGTTACACCATCGTCTTGGTCATCCTAGCTTTGTGTATCTTGCAAAATTGTTTCCCAAATTATTTATCAATAAAAGTCCCGCATTTTTTCATTGTGAAATTTGTCAGATTGCTAAGCATACTCGAACAATATATCTTCAAATTCCATACAAACCTTCCACTGCTTTTTCTTTGATCCATAGTGATGTGTGGGGTCCCTCACGGGTAAAAAATGTTTCTGGCACTCGATGGTTTGTGACATTCGTTGATGATCATACACGGGTAACTTGGGTTTTCCTTATGAAAGAAAAGTCAGAGGTCATGCAAAATTTTCAAACCTTCAATCTTATGGTTCAAAATCAATTCAACTCTAGAATTCAGGTACTCAAGACATACAATGCTAGGGAATACTTCACTAGCAGTCTCAATACCTACCTTCAGAACCACGGGGTTCTCCACATAAGTTCTTGTGTTGACACCCCTCAACAAAATGGGGTGGCTAAACGCAATAATAGACATCTCTTGGAGGTTACCCGGTGTCTTATGTTTTCCTCGAATGTTCCAAATTATTTCTGGGGGGAAACCATTCTCACAGCTACCTATTTGATTAATCGTATGCCATCCAGAGTCCTTACCTTTCAATCTCCACGTCAGCTTCTTCTGAAAATTTTCCTCACACCCGTGCAGCTTCATCTGATTTACCACTCAAGGTATTTGATTGCACGACATTCGTTCATGTGTATCCTCAACATCCTAGCAAATTTGATCCTAGAGCCAATAAGTGCATTTTTCTAGGGTACTCTCCAACTCAAAAAGGGTACAAATGTTATTCTCCAACCAACAAAAGATTTTACACCACCATGGATATCTCTTTCTTTGAACATGTGTCCTTCTATCCCAAATATCATGTTCAGGGGGAGAGCATGAATGAACATCAAGTTTGGGAGTCCCTTCTTGAGTCTGTACCCTTGGCCCACTCCGAGTCACCAAGTTCTTCTCAACCCATACTTGTGCCCATTGACCATACACAAGACTTGTCCACACCCGTGCCTGTTCAGTCATCAGTCCAGACCACAAATGTTTCTTCCCCTTTGCCAATCCAGTCTCCCGTGCCTGCTCAATATGTGGCTCCACAACTTGCTAATGAGAATTTTCATGTCTACATCAGGAGGAGGAAAAGACAGGAGCCAGAGCACGGATCACAGCCAGCATGTGGCCAAGATATTGACTCAATTTCAAGTCCACCTGAAGAAAACATAGGTGCGGATAGGGCTGGAGATGTGCCAATTCCCAGCATTGATGACTCTACCATGCCGATTGCATTGAGGAAGGGTGTTAGGAGATGTACAGGTCATCCAATTAGGAATTATGTCACTTATGAAGGGCTATCACCATCTTACAGAGCATTTGCTACTTCTCTTGATGATATTCAGGTTCCCAGCACAATACAAGAGGCATTACAAAATTCAGAGTGGAAGAAGGCAGTACAAGATGACATTGATGCACTTGAGAAGAATGGAACATGGACTATTACTGATTTGCCAGTTGGGAAAAGGCCCGTGGGGTGCAAGTGGGATTTCACTATAAAGTACAAATCAGATGGATCAGTTGAGAGATTCAAGGCTCGGTCGGTAGCTAGAGGATTTACACAATCCTATGGAATAGATTATCAGGAAACTTTTGCTCCTGTCGCAAAGCTTAACACTATCAGAATTCTTCTATCATTGGTTGTCAATCAAGATTGGTGCTTGCAACAACTGGACATAAAGAATGCCTTTCCAAATGGTGACCTTGAAGAGGAAGTCTACATGGAAATCCCACCTGGTTTCGAAGGAAGTATGGCAAAGAATTAGGTTTGCAAACTCAAGAAGTCCTTGTATGGCCTTAAACAATCTCCCCGAGCCTGGTTTGACAGATTCACAAAGGTTGTCTTGAAGCTTGGCTATATACAGGGTCAGGCTGATCATACTCTGTTTGTCAAGAAATCTCACGCTGGGAAAATTGCTATATTGATAGTCTATGTCGATGATATTATTCTATCTGGGAATGATATGGAGGAATTATAGAATTTGAAGAAGTATTTGTCAGAAGAGTTTGAAGTTAAAGATCTTGGAAATCTTAAATATTTCCTTGGAATGAAAGTGGCTAGATCAAGGAAGGGCATTGTTGTTTCTCAAAGGAAATATATTCTAGATCTTCTTAAAGAGACCGGTATGCTTGGATGCAAACCAGTTGATACTCCTATGGACAGTCAGAAGAAACTTGGCACCGAGAAAGAAAGTACACCTGTAGACAGGGGGAGATATCAGCGACTTGTTGGACGCCTGATTTATCTTTCACACACTCGGCCAAATATTGGTTTTGCAGTGAGTGTTGTAAGTCAATTCATGCACAGTCCTACAGAGGAACACATGGAAGCAATCTACAGGATTCTTAGATACTTGAAGATGACACCAGGGAAAGGCCTATTATTCAGGAAGACAGAGAATCGTGACACTGAAGTGTATTCAGATGCAGATTGGGCAGGAAACATCATTGACAGACGGTCAACTTCTGGGTACTGTTCTTTTGTCTAGGGTAATCTTGTTACATGGAGGAGCAAGAAGCAATCAGTGGTAGCCAAAAGTAGTGTAGAAGCTGAGTACAGAGCACTGGCACATGGAATTTGTGAAGGGATTTGGATAAAAAGGGTTCTTAGTGAACTGGGACAAATGAGTTCATCTCCTATTCTGATGATGTGTGATAATCAGGCAGCTATCAGCATAGCAAAGAATCCCGTGCCTCATGACAGGACTAAGCACATTGAAATTGACGGACACTTCATCACAGAGAAGGTGACTAGTGAGACTGTTAAATTGAACTACATTCCTACCAAGCAACAAACTGCAGACATCCTCACCAAACCTCTACCTAGACCTAACTTTGAAGACGTAATTTGCAAGCTGGGATTATATGATATATATTCTCCAGCTTGAGGGGGAGTGTTGAATATTCTGAAAGTATCTTAGGAATAAAAGGAGAGATCGGTGGTGATTTTCTCCTATGATTATGTTTCCTATATTCGGAAGTATTTTAGGAAAGTATCTTAGGAATAAAAGGAGAGATCGGTTGTGATATTCTTCTATGATTCTGTTTCCTAGTTTTAGGAAAGAATCAAGCTGATTAGTTATTTCCTTTATTAGACATTCTCTTTGTATATATAGAGATGTAGTACCAATTTTAATTCAATAAGAAGTTCAGAAATTCTTCAGTATGGTTTGTCCTGTAATTATGATTTATGACATTTTGATCACCATCTTGGCATCTTTATCATCTCAATAGTATATACTGGTCACAATTATTCAAGGATTTTCCATGTACCAATCAAAATAGCGGTCATGTAGCTGCTTTGTACTCGGCCCAAGCAGAGGAGAAAACTCTTGCGGCAGATTATTTCCTAATTGGAGGTTGATTTGGTTGGTGTCAGAGATCCAAATTTAGGGGGATTGATGGTTGATAGGCCCCAAATCAAATTCACTTATGCAAGAAGGAAGAAGGATCAGGGAACTACTAGCACTCACTAGAAGGGAATAGAAGGCTGAGGTGTCCAGTCTGTTAGTTGAGTTGTTTGGGTTGTTATTTTTGAGTGGCCAGTATTATAGGAGTAGTAGCTATAAAAGGGGAAGGTATGGGAGTAGGGAGATAGATAAGAAAAAATATTGTAGTGGGGAGACCAGGCTCTCAAAATCCTAGATTATCTCCTAATATCAATACAATACAATTTACTTCCTTCTAATTCTCATATTAGCATCCTGTTTTACTTAGAATACTAAGTGTGTCTTTCTAATTGCATTTTCTCATCACAGGTTCTTATCAATTTGGTATCAGAGCAAGATCTCTTGGACCTTAATCATGGCTCAAAAAAAAAAAAAAATAGAAGCACTAGAGGAAAGACTAGAGATGGTACAAGGAGAATTGCAAAAGGAATTGACTACGGTACAAGTTGGCCTCCAGAAATTACCTGGTATGGAGAGTTGCCTCGAGGTGATTGAGAAATCCTTGGGATATTTGACAAGCAGAATTGAGCAATTGCTGAAGCAGGACGGTGCTGGGCCTTCCTCATTCAGCGCGGGACCTTCCTCGGCAGTGAAGGAAAAAAACAAGCAAGTAGAGGGAGAAGCGAACCCTTCCTCTGGCTTAGAATCTCCTTTAAGCAGACAGGAGACCCCAATGGAGATGGATAACTCAAAACCGAGGGGGCTACGGAGGTTGGAGTTCCCAATCTTCACAGGGGATGACCCGGATGGCTGGATCTTTCGGACTGAGAGGTATTTCATGATGAACCATATGACGAAAAAGGAGAAGCTTGAAGCGGTAGCGGTGAGCAGGGACGGTCGGGCATTAGCTTGGTTTACCTGGATGGAAGGTCGACGAAGAAGACTGGAATGAGTTCAAGCGGCTACTTCTTACCGGATTTCGACCGCTTCGTGAAGGAACCTTGACAGAGAAGTTCCTGGCGATCCGTCAAACTAGCCCGGCGGACGAATTTGTGGAGAAGTTTGAAACCCTAGCATCCCCTCTTCGAGATCTCTCTGATGAAGTGCTGGAGAGCACCTTCATCAATGGGTTGAAGGAGGAGATTTGGGCTGAGGTGCGACTGTTGCGGCCCAAGTCACTAATGGATATGATGGAAGCGGCCCAAATGGTCGAGGACCGAACTAGAATATTGGGCTAGAATGGGCCGGGTACTCATTGGGCTAAGACGGCCCAAACATAGCCTCCCTCATATACGCTGCTCACAAACCCTAATCCCCAACCGTCTCACAGCGCACCTCCATTTCGTACCTCCCCTCACCGCTCCTCCATTCCCTGGGAGAACAAAGTGGTTCCACGGCGGCCACTAGTCACAGAGAGGACCGAATCGACGAGCCACCGTTGTGATGGAGGGTTCAAGCGCTTCACTGAGGCCGAAATTCAGAGCAAATGAGCCCGAGGCCTCTGTTACAGATGCGATGAGAAGTTCGCTCCTGGCCATCTTTGTTGAAATCGACAATTGCAAATTCTCTTGGTGGATGATACGGAGGTAACCGACGCAAACCACAAGGCTGAACCCGACACTGAGGAGCCCGACCCCGACCACGACCCACCATCAGGTGAAACCTTCGAGCAGATAAAAGGGCAGGTAGAACTTTCCCTGAACTCAGTGGTTGGCTTCACTTTCTCGCGTACTATGAAGCTAAGGGGCGAGATAGCTTCCCACCCAGTCACAATCATGGTCGATTGTGGGGTAACACACAATTTCATCGCCAAACACATTGTGGTGAAATTGAGGCTTCCACTCACCGTCACTGCCAGTTATGGGGTCTTAATGGGTACAAGGGATTCAGTCCGCACGAAAGGGATTTGTAAGGAGGTAGTGCTCTCCCTTCCAGAAATCGAAGTTGTTGAGGATTTTCTTCCATTGGAGTTAGGCGGGGTTGATGTGATCTTGGGGATGCAATGGCTCGAAAAACTCGGGGTCATGCACGTCAATTCGAGGGCCTTGGTAATGAAGTTTACAGTAGGAAGGACCCCGGTTACACTTCGAGGAGACCCAAGCCTTTGTCGAACTCAAGTGTCCCTCAAAGCACTGGTTCGGGCCGTTCGACACGAAGGGCATGGAGTCCTACTGGAATTAGGGGCAGTGGCCATGGAGGATCAGGGAAACAACAGGTGCAAAGAGCCCCTTTCTACCTAGTGTCACGGCAGTATTAGCACAATATGCCGATGTTCCGAGTGTACCCCAGAGATTGCCTCCTCAACGTAACTATGATCACGCCATTATGCTTAAGGACGGGACTGCCCCAATCGGCATTCGCCCTTATCGCTACCCTCAAGTCCAAAAAGATGAGATTGAAAATTAGTTGGGGAGATGCTAGCCGCAGGAATTATCCAACCGAGCCACGGTCCTTTCTCGAGCCCAATTTTGCTTGTCAATAAGAAGGATGGTAGTTGGCGTTTTTGTGTGGATTATCGAGCTCTCAACCGTGCTACAATACCCGACAAGTTTCCGATTCCAGTAATTGAGGAGCTACTAGATGAGTTGCACGGGGCAGTTTTCTTTTTGAAATTGGATCTGAAATCAGGCTACCATCAGATTTGAGTGTGACCACAAGATGTTCCCAAAATTGCTTTCCGGACTCATGAGGGGCATTATGAGTTCCTTGTCATGCCGTTCGGTTTGACTAATGCGCCGACCGCCTTCCAGGCCTTGATGAACAAGGTCTTCAAGAGCTTCTTGCGTAAGTTCGTCCTGGTTTTCTTCGATGACATCTTGGTCTATAGTAAAACTGAAGAAGACCATGTGAGGCACCTCCATATGGTGTTGACTACCTTACATCAACACTCTTTATTTGTCAATCAGGGTAAGTGCTTGTTTGGTCAGCGAGAATTGGAGTATTTGGGTCATATTGTGTCAGCTTCGGGAGTGGCTGCGGATCCTTCTAAAATTTCAGCGATGCAGTCTTGGCTGGTTTCGGCTAATCTCAAGAAACTACGGGGCTTCTTGGGCCTCACGGGTTACTATAGGAAATTTGTGAAGGGATATGGCTAGATTGTTGCTCCTCTCATCGATTTACTGAAAAAAGACAGTATGGGGTGGACCGAAGAAGCATAGGTAGCATTTTCTAGGCTAAAGGAAGCCATGGTTAGTTTACCAGTCCTGGCTTTACCGGATTTCATGAAGTTATTTGTCGTCGAAGCCGACACCTCAGGGGTCGGATTTGGTGCATTATTGATGCAGGATCACCACCCAGTGGCTTATTTTAGCCAAGTCTTGGGAGCAAGGGCTAGGCTAAAATTGGTTTATGAACGGGAGTTAATGGCCATAGTATTGGCAATTCAAAAGTGGCGGTCATACCTCTTGGGTTGACGTTTTATCAAAAAAGCGTGAAATATTTGTTGGATCAACGCTTAGTGGCAGAGGAGCATCAGCGTTGGCTCTCTAAATTGTTGGGATACCAATTCGACATTGAATACCGCCCGGGCATCGAGAATAAGGTTGCTGATGCGCTGTCCCGCCAGCCCGAAATTATAAGTGTAGCTACTCTATCAACCTCCTAGGTTACAGATTTAGCAGAGCTACACAAAGAGGTACAACAAGATACCATCTTGGGCCCTATTCATGCCAAATTGTCGGCAGGAAAAGAAGGACCAGCAGGGTATCAATTGGTGCAAGGCCGCTTGGTTTATCAGGGTCGGCTGGTCTTTTTCACCCTGGGTTGCGAAATTATTAGAGGCTTATCATGATAGCCCGGTAGAGGGCCACTCGGGGGTATTAAAAACCTATTTGCGTTTTTTGCAAGGTGTGTATTGGGTAGGCATGAAAAAACAAGTTCAGGCGTATGTGGCAAAATGTGGGGTTACTTCAGCCCCTACCAAGCAATGGCTCTATCTCCTGTCGGCTTACTTCAGCCCCTACCAATTCCGGATCAGGTTTGGGAAGACTTATCCATGGACTTGATAGAGGGACTTCCCACATCAAAGGGATATTCTTGCATTTTGGTGGTAGTGGACAGACTGAGCAAATATGTGCATTTTCTTCCCCTCAAGCATCCTTTCACCGCTCTAGGAGTGGTAGCCCTATTTATCAAAGAGGTGGTTCGCTTACATGGCTTCCCTAAATCCATTGTGTCTGATCGTGATAAGGTCATCATGAGCCATTTCTGGGCAAAATTGTTCAAACTCCATGGCACGACTCTCAAACATAGTACCGCATACCATCCTCAAACGGATGGACAAACCGAGGTCGTTAATAGAAGCATCGAGACATACTTGAGGTGCTTCGCCGGGGATAACCAAGGAAATGGAGTCAGTGTTTACCTTGGGCTGAATTTTGGTACAACACATCCTTCCACACAGCCACCAACACCACTCCTTTCCAGGTGGTGTACAATCGGCCTCCTCCCCCTTTGCTCCGTCTGGAGGGGCACTCCACCACTAACTCAGCGGTAGAGTCACAATTGCGGAACCGCGATGCTTTACTGGAGGAATTAAAGCAGCACTTGATGCGTGCTCAGAACCTAATGCGTAAATCAGTTGATCGCCATTGCCGGGATGTTGTTTTTGCTGTGGGTGACTCGGTTTACGTGAAGCTCAAACCCTATAGGCAACACTCGTTGGCCCGTAGAATCAATGAGAAGCTAGCTCCAATGTATTTTGGCCCTTACAAGGTAATAGCACGCATTGGCGAGGTCGCATACAAGTTGGGCTTACCTGCCACATCGACTATCCACCCCGTCTTCCATGTCTCCATGTTACGGCAGGCCTTGGGTCGAGAATGTGTGCCTCAGCAGCTCCCTTCTCTGCTGTCTGATGAGCTGGAATGGCGTGTTGAACCAACTGATGTATTGAAATTGCGATACAATTCCCATGGTCTGTTGGAGGTGCTCATCAAATGGAAAGATCTTCCTGATTTTGAATCCACTTAGGAGGAATTTGATCTAATTCGCACACAACTTCCGACCTTCCACCTTGAGGACAAGGTGAAAGTTCATGGGGGGAGTATTGATAGGCCCCAAATCAAATTCACTTATGCAAGAAGGAAGAAGGATCAGGGAACTACTAGCATTCACTAGAGAGAAGGGAATAGAAGGCTGAGGTGTCTAGTCTGTTAGTTGAGTTGTTTGGGTTGTTATTTTTGAGTGGTCAGTGTTGTAGGAGTAGTAGCTATAAAGGGGAAGGTATGGGAGTAGGGAGACAGATAAGAAGAAAAAGAAAAATATTGTAGTGGAGAGACCAGGCTCTCGAAATCCTGGATTATCTCCTAATATCAATACAATACAATTTACTTCCTTCTAATTCTCATATTAGCATCATGTTTTACTTAGAATACTAAGTGTGTCTTTCTAATTGCATTTTCTCATCACAGGTTCCTATCAATGGTGCACTGGTATTTTCTTTGTTTTGTACCATGATTATAGGTGGTCTGGTCGTCTGGGTGGAGGGTAACAAACCTACTAATCTATGAAACAAATAAACCTTGGGGATGCTTACGATCCATGGCTATATGATATGAAACAAGTTAGGTCCATGGAAGCTTTATCACTTTGCATGCTGAACTTACACTGTCCAACTTATAATCATTTTCTTGATCCTGCACTTGCTTGTATGGCGTCGACCTCAATCACAATGTAGTATTTATGCAACTCATCTTCCTTGTCTACCCTGATATGGTGTCCAATAGTCTTCATCTCTATTCAAATCTGAATTTGATGTCACACAAACATTCCATGACCAAATTGCATGACAGATGTACGTATGAACTGTATATTGTCATTCTGCAGGTACCGGATAACTGACTCTTTTGTAGGAATAAAGGATTGGAATGCGATATTTAAATCCACTGAAGACGCAATAGATATTTGTGATTGTTGGTTCAAGTGACCGATGACTTTCCATCTGCATCGACAAATAAGTACACAATCTGGTTGTTGGTTGATTAAAGTATTCCTTACCAAAGCACTTAACAGGCTGCAGCTCTGTCTTACTGTCTTTAATGATATGAACTGCCACAAAAAATTCAGCATTTATTATCTCTATCAGAGATTCATAATTGTAAATATTCTAAATAGTGTTATATACCTCGAAATTTTCAGGTTCAACTCTCAATCTTAGCAATACTGAATATACTCATGCCGCAGTTATACGATTTCGATCATGTAAGCTTTCTTGTGACAATCAATATCTTTACCGTCTCATTGTTGACCTCTTTGGTGGTTAATAGCTTTCCTTAGATATTCGATATCTAATGATTGGCATTATCTTCTTGTTTTTGACTTGTAATTGATGTTTCATTATTGACTTCTTTCATTCTTGCAGCGGAGGCCTACGAGATGTTTGTAGGAAGTTCGGAATACAGAGATGTAAGGAACTCACTCCTTTGAATATTAATCTAGTTATATTTGACTATTTCCCATTAAGCGTGTCACTGCTTGGATACTTTAGAGTTCTGTTATTTTGTGTGATCGTTAATTATCTAGTTAAAACAATGGATACTACATCAGCTGCTGCATGTATACAAACAAAATCTTGTGGTTATTCACATGCCCATGTAATCATATGTAGGATGAAACTGCGCTTCTTGGAGCCATCAACATTTGTTTTTTAGAACGTAGAAAATTGTCTATTTATAAAACAAGCAAACAGTTACACACTTATACTACATAAACATGGGGCATGTCTCCCCACTACATCAGCATCCAAGATCTGCTGTAGCTTTGGTGAGGGACAAGACCAAAAACTCCAAATGTCTGCCCTTGTGACGTTGAGCGAGCTAGCCAATCAGCAGCTTGGTTTCCTTCTGAAAATATGTGTTTATTCCTCATCTCCAGTAATCCAGTTAATAATAGCTTGCAGTTGTGAATTATCAGGATCAAGTCATTGGACTGAGGTATTGGAGTTGGATGAGTCATCTCTGTTGTTGTCAGTGATTCTTTCAGAACATGTAGAACAGAGTTTGTATCAGATTGTATAATGATGTTTGAGGTGAGCTATGCCGCAAGATAGAGCAAGCTTTAGGCCTATTTATCAGAACCATA